>CALYCR020000286.1:0-14547 GCA_944470395.2 Schistosoma turkestanicum | reverse complement strand
CTTTGTGTCTGGTCCAGAGACTAATGCCTAGCAAAGTTGGATTAACAAAGTAAATGAGACTGAGAACGGGGAAACTGCGTTTTTCCAAGGCAGTCAATAGTATGTGACTACTCGCTTCCCAAGATGTACCACTATAAGCCCTGAAGTTTACTGCACTCTAAATAATTGTCTGAATGTTGTTTTGACTGCTTATGATGCTGATTCTTCTGCTAATCAACGCTGCTGACTTCTTCTGTGAAGAGAGCCAGCATTCCGTTGGTTGGTAGTATTACAGCATCATCACTTACAATTTAACTGTCAACAGTCACGACAAATTTCAATGTCTTCGAGAAGTTTCCAAATGTTCGTCTTCTTCAGACTTTGAACTTGTTTGATTATAACTTTGTTCTTGGTCATTTTCCTATCTCGCTCTTTCGGTTTTGAGGCCTGGGAGTTTCTTTCTGCAGACTTGAAAGTTGAGGGTTTATTGTAGATTTTGCTATAATTATATTACAGCAGACTTTTGTATCGATTACTTGTAACTGATGGAAAAGCTATGATTTCTGGAAAGACGTCTTTGACTTTCATAATTCTAGGTTGTAATCCACGAGGATATAATTCGTTTTTACCTCAAGAACAGAATTTAGACGTAGAAGGTTTGTGTACATTCAACTGACAAACAAATTTTGGAAATACGTCCCAATAACTGTTAGTATTCTGTTGTGTATTCTCTCAAACGGAATGCATTTTGTTTTCAATAGCGTCTACAATTAAAAGGTCGTCATTTTAAAAAGAACATCTTAATTTATCTCTATCTCAGTTCGATAGATCCCTGTAATCCTTAGTGAGTCATTTGAAGGATAATACAGTGGTTTATGTCATCCTTTTTCTGGTTGCTTTCAACGATCAAATGAGTATTCCCTTTGCAGTCCAAATACTAGTCTCAGACTTCGACAATTATTCTAACCAGCTTCGCCTTAGTTGCACCTTATTCAATTTCGGCATCATAAAACTTCCCAAGGTTTTGCTTTGTCTCTGTTTGTATTCCATTCCTAAAAATGACTATTTTCACGGTAGCTCAAACTATAAAACCTGTCTGCGGTAGGCCAAGTTACCATTGCCTAGAGTGATGTACATTGCGGTGAACATTAGAACTGATAACACATAGTCTACATATTTTTCACAACAGAAGTACATCAGCAATCAGACAAACAGGATGAGTATGTTCCTGTCGTCAAACACAATGTTGTTTCTAAACGATATTAGCAAGCTTCGAAACAGGATCTGCCTATGTATGAGTCAACAACAATATCATTGTTTACGCTGTTATTTGAGAAATAATAAATATGTTATTATTATCTAGTTTAATTCGTAGTTATTAATTCTGAGACCGAATTTATGTCAAAAGAAAGTAGTTATTTTGACTAAATTGGATTGTGGGGATACCATGTCAAAAATAACCTTGAGGAAATAAAAACCACTGTTACGGGAGGAATGAAGACATTTGGCTGATTAAAACCTTTATATAAATATCATTAATTTTACTGTGTTTTTTGGGCATTGAGTTATTATTTCGGCCATTTTTGGACTGCTGTTTGTCTTGGTTTGTTCGTTGACAGTTTTTTGTTCCAGGAACCTATAAAACTGAAGGTAATTGTAATTATTATAATTATTGTTGTTAGAACGACATTGGTCGTCGATTTGTAATAAACGAACGACATTTTGGTCGATTATTGTGAATTAAGAATAAACTTTCGTACCTACCTTGGAATTTGGTTTTGCTTTGAATTGGGTTCGTGAATTGCAGATAGATTGACACACCGTACTTCTAAGGAACAAGGAGCAAAAAATTGGACGTAACAACCACTGTCGTCTTCTTTGTTTAATATGCAGACGATCGATAGTGAGCAAGAAGACTACGTTCAATGGGTTCATGATATTTAGGTAAATATTCTATTAGACTAGTCTTTTTGGAATAACATAGATACGAACTATGATGACAGTCCTTGAAAATCGGCATGCTCCTCATTAACTAAATTTGGCTGTTGTGATGATGATAAACAATTTATTGGTTTGAATGAAAATATTAGCACATCAATCCCATATAAAAGTATGAAGGTTATTCTATATCTAACACATTGCCAACGTTACTTAAGAAAGAGAAACGCGACATGATTCCGTTGTTGTATCACGGTGAACAATCAACTAAAGATAATTCCTAACGCAGTGAAGTAAATTAAACATGCAGATCACGAATATGATATGAATATGCAAATTGTTAATGACTTTGTAGATCTAGATGATCTTTAAGTGAAACAATAATTCAAACCGAGACCAGGGAATACAGCAACACCTACGATTTTAATCAGGGCTGTTCGAAGGACAATGCACCTGGATATATTCCATACGACAAAAGACAACCAGTTAGACCTGGCCATTCAAAAACTATTCCTCAAAATCTTTTACACGAGATGACCTGAACAGACTTGGATTCATCTCAGATAACATTTCTAAGAGACCAAGGCATTCTTCAGCCATAGAAGGAGACGGTCGACAGAATAAATCTTTGCTCCTAAACAGAAAAATGACTAGGACTCCGTCCGACCTTTTCACGATTCTTTCGACTACGACGAACAGGTTAAACCCTTCGATAACATGTAGTATGCTCACAGTCTCTCTAAGTTTCAAGACTGATAGTAATAGCAAGTATGACCAAATCCCATCTGCAATACCCAGGTCTCTAATTACAACAATTCTTAAAGTGAAAACTTGTCATTTCCTACTTCGTAAATCCAGTCGATAAAACAGACCTCCAAACATGAAAAGGTCATAACAAAGGGTAGCTGCATACGGCAAAACCTCCGCAAGCTGACACAAGCCCTAAAACGTATAACAGAAGATAGAGCCCTACCATCCAGACAGTACCTAACGCAATGTTGCATCTCACACTCAACTTATTCGAGAATTTTTATGGTACAGCATCTGAGGTACATTTGATGAGTTACCGTTTGTTGAAGAGTAACCTAATATTAAAAAATTATATGTGGTCTCTAATTTCTAATCTTTTGCCCAATTAGGAACCAGGACCCTGCTGACCGACTAAAGGAAACTCACACTACTTACTTTAGAGTAGCATCAAGGCAAATACAACTCTTCACTTTATGCGAAGACAACTTGGTGCTATCACTCCAGAATTATCCTTAATGCGGTTCAAGACAGGTTCATGCCTACACCTTGCAGTTTGCAACGACATCTCACCCCTTCTCCATAAAAGAGGTATAAATCTCTTGAACCGAGTGCAGAGACGAAGGACGAAATGGATGATAGGTTTGAAGAATAAAACTTAAGATAGACTGCAACATCTGAGATTATTACCTCTGAGGTAGGGGAGATTTAGAGGTGATCTGATAAAATACACCTAATCATCCCAACATGGTAAATTTGTGATGCATCACCGACACAACACATCGAATAATACTCGCAAAACTGCACATCAAAGGGCGAACACCCATGTCCGTGAACACTTTTCCTCACTGAGAGTTTCCATAACTTGGAGTTCTCTGCAAGCCGAATTGACCACAGCAACCTCAGTGAAAATCTTGTGAAACACGTACGCAGAAACGGATTATCATCGCCCTATTGGTTCGGCTGTGTCTGATGCATGCGTTGAGACCTACTAGTTGTTATTACTGCCATCTCCTCAGATCACTAACTCACTTTATGTCACCTATTATCTCCGTTTACTGCCACTTGCTTGCGCTTCAGTCCTCTAGCACAATCTTCACTGCCTATTAATAAACAAAATTATCCATTTATTTACTTAGTTCTGAAATCTTATTAGCATTAGACTTTCTACCCTATTATTCTCCACACTGAGACTAACTGATCTCCGATCTCTTAATGTGATAGCTGCTGCTCTGTCCTGAAACAAACGTTTTCATTCAAATCTCAAGACATACAAACAATCATATGCCAACTAACTAGAACAAGACAGTCTAGTGGCTTGACCCCCATCAATTGGACAACAACAAACACCTGGAACCGAACCGAAAGAATAATAATCGAGCGCAAAGAAACCAATTGGTTTATACTAGCTCGTGAAAAAGAAATTGGATATATATTGGATATCTTTTGTATGACCTAGAGATCCGGCGCCTATATGAAGATGTCGTAACTTTGTTAATTCTTCGGTAAAGTACACTCAGCGTTTTATTTCCCTGTCACTGGTTGATTCTTATCAACATTTTATTGAAAATAACCTTATATATTACATGCCTATTCTATTTTTAGGCATATTGAATACATCCGATATACTTCTTGTTGATATTTACTTGTATCGTTACAGTAACTTCATATTTCTAAACCTGATTCAAATCCAACTGCAAACTGGCCTCCCGTGCTGATTTATGTCGTTACTATCTTGGTTTCTGCCGTTGGATACACTTGTGGAAAGAGTCAAGCTTCAAATTTCCCGAGTGTATTACAATCATGGGCTATTCATTTCTACCCATCCAGCACCTGTTATCATCACTGTTTGCATCCTTATGATATTCTCTTGGTAATTTCAGTTTTTGTTAATAAATTTAGTTACCCCTTAACTCAGATCCCACTTGTAAAAGAAGTACCAATTCATCGTGCAGTGGTACGTGATGACGAATTTCAGTCTTTCAAAGACTCTCGTTATGTTTTTGTAAGTCTGTTTATGTCTATTTCAGTGTTTAAAAAAGTACATAAAGGTTTTACTTTTACTTTTTGAGTGTAATTAGTTCGTTAGGGCTTACATGATTTGAACAAAACAAGGACTGCAGCTGTAGCAGAGTAGGAACCCATTGTTAATTCGTGAACTATCATCGGCTGCCTAAAACCACATTTGTATTAAAATATAACCGTACTAGGCGGTAAAAATCATAGAGTATTTTTTAAAGATTAAGTCAGATTTCATACTCCTCGAAATTCGTTTTTATGTCCCCGGAGTCGTTAGCCTCTAAATAGGAAACTGTGTATAATAAAGATGACGTGGTTTCCTATTAAAATGACAACATACAAAGTCTCTGTAAACGTCTATTTTGTTTGTGAATAAATTTCAAGTCTGGAATACGAGTTTTATTCCTTTAGCTCCGTTGTTCTCAAAAGTGTTTCTGATCAGTCACTATTGCATTTCGTAACGCTTTATATGAAATTTCTGTAGTATTAGTTGTAATATAAGTTTTCTGCAATAAAAAATCACTTTTTTCTATGCTTCGGAACGTATTATTGTAGTGTTCGTTTTAATGTTTCACTATAAAAACAGACGCATGATGACGAGAACAAAAGTCTTGGTTATATGCTTCAAATAATTGTGCATTCAAAAATACTCACAAAGATTCCAAAGTGTCATCTTAGTCATGAAACTATTGCTCACCTACTTCATCAAAGCAATGAAATGGTTGAGCTTGTTCACCAATTCAGAAGTTCTGGAGATGAAAGCACACCAGGAGGACAAACGTTTGATGATATTTGCTTTCAGGTATATTCCATTATATTTAAATATCTACTTTATTTATCATAGTAATAATGCAATTTTGTGAAAATGGTGCATTGTTTCGTTCAAATATGGTTAATGTTAATTTATTTAGTTTCACTAGTGTTATTTCTAGTAAATCTTCGAACATTTCTGTCTTAGCAAGCTTTTGTTATTATAGACTTTTTATAAAAGTGAATAATTCTGTCACCGAAATCTCCGCACTTAGCAGTCTTCCAAAGTATTTCTAATTTCTTTGCTTTGTAGAATTGATAGAAAAAACTGTTATTTGATTGACTGATATGTTTCTTCTACTCACTAAATTTTACTGGCCATCAATTTGTCTTTGCTACTTCATTTAAAATTACTTTTCTGTATGCCATTTCTTTCCGTCAATGTTGAAAGCATTTTCCAGATTTTAAGCTTCATTAATCAAACCTCAATTTCATGATTCTAAGGTCGTCATGTTCCTCAGTCCAATTTAGTTATGATGTAAACTTCCTACAAATGACAAGATAAGACTATAATAATTAGGAAACTGAAATAGTGAAGTTTAAATGCCGAAACTCAGTCATAATTTACACGTCATGAGCATTTATACATTTAGAAAACCTGACCGGGATAACAACTTGTGAAATTAAGACTTTGGCTGGCGAATAGTTGATTTCCTCTACAACTTGTCTGCTTCTAAAAATTTCACCCATCGTTTGATCTTGAGACAAAACACGAGCTTCCTATTCTTTTTAATATGTTTAAGCTTACGTAACCCATCAAAAGCAAAACTTATGTTACCGTTTGATGCTGTTTTTCATCTTTTTATAAGCCAACTGATTAACCTTTCACTTACATGATCTGGCTCTCAAGTTATCTTTAAACTTCGATATCAGATGCGTAATGGTTAATAGACTCTCATATCCTTTGATGTGGCTGCTTAACTTCAAACTCGAGTGCCGATGTGACCAAATCATTTCAGACCAGTGATGGCATAGTCAGTCCAAACACAGTTTCTCCGCTCTATCAGTGATTTTGAAGCTATTAATTGATCGTATACAATTTCGCATTTTCTTCGCTGGTTGGAAATAAGTATTTTCTTTCTTGGTTGGTTCTATTTTTCTCATTGATATCTTTTTCGGAGCATTTGCGTTCATGATTCGAGCTACGCTAATGTTAATCATTTACTCCCTTTGTTTTAATTCAGAAGCTGATTGTACATCATGGCGCCTTTACTCACATACGAAAATTTTTCTCTGTTTACGATGTATGCCACCAAGATGATCTCTCTTTTACCTTGTTCTATTGTTTTCCTTTTAGGTTGAGGATAGAGCGGTCAATGAAGTAGAAAATTCTGAAACAATAAAAAATGTTTTACCTACATTTGGATGCCTTATGTTAGCTCCTAGTTTCTTATTGAATGATCATCTCGGTGTAATGCAGTCCAATCAACCCTCTGTTCTTTCACGTATAAAACTTGCAGCTTCAGGGAATTTACTGGATCTTTTATTTGGATTTCCTTGGAAAACAACTGGATTATCAAAGTTGTCTAGGTGTAGTCGAGAACGAACTGTTACGTATGCATTAACTTTAGTATTTCGGGAATACAAACCTTCGTGAGTATTGTTATGTTTGACGTTTGCAAATAGTACACAATATTTGCCGTCCGGCTGGTAAACCTAACCTGGTTTAACAATAGTATTTCTGTTCTGATAACATTTCATTTATATCTAGGAGTACTCCATTCTCTTAGTGAATTCTCAATTAGAAAATTGATTAAAATGAATATTCACTAAAGCCTGATGTAATAAAGCTCCAACCATCATTCTTTATTTTCAAATATTACTTTACGTACATCAACGTAACAGTTGCATGTTATCACTGGTCTTCCATAGGAACGTATGACTCAAAGCTACTTCTAATGCACCTATTTTAAGTAACTGCTTTGGTTTCAATATGTTTCAGATTATAGTCACATTTGAATATCTTTTAATCAATATCTGATAACTGAGTAGGAATGACTTACTACAATGTTACAGTCTCCCATAGAATATTTCCAGCAGCTTAAAGTGTTAAACATGGATTGTCAAAAGTTGAAATTAAAATCATTCATTTGTTACGGAATGTACGAATGTACGTACGTACGAACGAAGTTCTACGTTGTCAATAACTGACTAACTGACTGCATGTCAATAGTTAGTGTCTAGTGCTGACTACTGTTCGAATCCTTTCCGATTCGATTAGTTGTCCATATCATTAATCATCTTCCGTTTCAAATGGAATCTAAATATTCACGTATTTCCACATCATTTAAATTTGAACATCTTTATTTTGTCAATTGTAATGATACTGTTAATCTGCCTTGCTCATACTTCTTGCAATTCAACTCTCGTTTTAGATATATAGGTTGTTTTTTATAAATAACTCTATGTCATGTTTTTTGTCTGAATGATAATAGTATATTTTATCAGTAAATAATGTTGTTATCTGTATCTAAAACTAAATCTCTCATCCTAACGAATTTAAAAACATTTAATCTCAATTAAATTAGTCAGCTATGAGAGCTATTTCTAAACTTGATCTCAGTGTACATTGTTTCAAGTTTTCACTATGTAAATAGGAATCAACACAAGAGCAAATTATCAAATGAACATCTTAAAATGAAACAAATAAACTTAAAACTATAAAGGTGCGGAGTCGTATTGAAATTCATAAAAAATATAAAGAGAATGAATAATTTCGAATAAAATGAACTCAAAAAAAAACGAGGTTATCTCATCAATTTTTATTTTTATCTATAGACGTTATATTTGATCGATATTTTCTTCATTGAAACCTTTATCGATTTGCACAAAATTGCAACTCATACTATTTCATTTGATATATATATATATATATATATATACATTGTTACATATTTTCCTTCTATTCAATGTCTATTCATATCTCTACTTACTTGTTGATTTTAATTCCAGCTTTTTTTCTGAACTACGAGATCATTTAATTTATCATATGGAAAATCTTCATAAAGAAAATGTAGTCAACAATATGAATATGGAAATTCCAAAATCTAATGATACTATATCAAGCACAGCTTCAGTTGGTCATATTTTTCTTGTATGGTACAGTGATCGATCATATTTTGCTGATTATGCTCCATTGCTATTTATCTATGTCATTCTATTGCTTTATGTATATTTTTCTGTTCGTAAGTTGTTTGTTTTGTTTTGATACATTTGTTATTGACTTTTCGTTGAAAATTTAGTGTACTAGACTAGTTAGTTAGTTAGTTAACCAACTAAATTGTTTGGACTCACTAAATATCAATTCATTGTTCTACTCTGAGTTTGTAGAAGAAACTCACTGCTTCAGAATGAGATTTCTTAATGTTATGAATTAATAGATAGGGTCTCTCTAAGGTATTTCATTCTTTGTCTAATAAATATCAAACGTAATCAATTCTACTTAGTTTCATACTACATGGATTTTTAATACTCCTTCTTTTCATATCAGTCTCAAATAGAATAAGCATCAATGGCTAAATTTTTCGCCAAAATGTTTTTAACATTTTGATATTGTTATAATCAGACTACATGCTGGGCAAAGTTTCACTTTTCAGTTGTAAAATATTTTTACACATTTGAAATTATCAATCAATCATTATTGTTAGACCACCATTAGAAACCTGAAAGCACTGGACGGCCGTTTCGTCCTGGTATGGGACTCATCAGCAGTGCGCATCCACGACTCCTGCAGCTCGCAGGATTCGAACCCGGAACCTTCGGTATTGTGCGCGAACGCCTAAACATCGAACCAGTTGGCCGGCATCCAACGGTGATGAGTCCCATATCAGGACGAAACGGCCGTCTAGTGCTTCCAGGTTTCTAATGGTGGTCTAACAATAATTGATTGATGATTTCAAATGTGTAAAAACACAAACCTCCAAAACTCTGCCCCAAAATATCGTAAAATATTTTCAGAACTTTCATTTCATGATTAGTCATATTCTTCAAACTGTGGTAGTGTATCGTGATATTTCATTAGTAGACAACGATTATGAGTTCTCTCTTTCATATAGAGTTTTAATAAATCCTTTTTGAGTATAATGAATTATGCATTTGTTTTCTCTTTATTGTGGTTTGCTGGCTAATGTAATGAAGTGAGTCCAATGTAAATTCGTATCTGTTGATCAGACAGAGACCTAACTAAAGCATGTTTTAGACAAAATAATGTTAGAGTACGTTAGTTGATCCATTTTCAAGTAATTGGTGTTAGCAGATGAAATGTAAAGATTAGAATATTCCTGTTTAGGACTTGAGAATATGCTGAAATCTTGTTACCTAAACTTGTAGTTTTTTGCTTTGCAGTACATTTATGCTTTATCCAAGTTATGTTTTGATTTGAAAAGTATTTGATTAACGTGGAGTTTTTAAGAATGAAATGCAGTAGAAAATGAATACTAGACGAAATAAAGAAACTTGACAGTTTGTTATAGCAAATTTAAACTACTTCAAAGTTCATATCTATTCAAGATTTATCCGTTTATCGTAATTTTTTTCACCCAGTGTTAAGCATGACAAACTCTTTATACTGGTAACAGGTCGTCAAAACCTTGATCGATTTATTACTTCTATCAGATATTTACTTACTTACGCCTGTTATTCTCAATAGAGCATGGGCCACATATGTACCTAAAAAAATGGTTGCTCCGGTTGTCAGAAAGGGCATCAACCTCGTGACTTCCAATTGAACTCGGCTTTCATTATGAGACGTCATAACTCTTTTGAATGAAGATCTTCCAACTCCCAGGGCAGAGTTTAAATGGTTTAAATTGATTTATCTGGTTAGCGTTTTTTTAGTGATTTAGTTTTCTACTGGATGGGGTCTTCAACCCCATACCGAACCCTCCTCCTTTTCCCCGGCCTGGAACCGGCAGTAGCCCCAGAGAGGGCTCCAGACGGAGTTTGTCAGATATTTACTTGAATAAATCTAATTTACTGAGTAATTCGTTCTTTATAAGCCTATGTTTCAAATTACATTGTTTTAACTAATGAATTTTGACAAAATTAATGTTTAGGTAAATTGGAAATGGTCAAATCAAAATGGGGTTTAGCTTTGAGCGCTTGTGTTACTGTTGCTGCATCATTATTTATGTCTATTGGTCTATGTGTAACTATTGGTCTTGTTATGCCAACACTCAATGGAAGGTATGATTTAGTTTAAATTTTTACATGTTTTAACTAAATTTCTACTAAAATTCTTTAGAAATACAGAACAATCTCGATAATATAGTATTTGACTGTCGTTATATTAACTTAATTGTAAATACAAAAAGGTTGTAATTTCCAGTTTCCATCTTTTCACTCAGTTATATTGATTTCTGTACTTGGAACAACGAGAACTTATTGTTAGTGTTAATATAAGTATGATAAAAGTCGATAAAATAAAAGCCTCAACATTTTATACTTTAATATTAGGTAACAACAACACTGACAATTAAATTTATGCTTTCTCAACATTTTTCGTCTCCAATATCTTGATAAATTGTATTTACAACTGATACGATGGTGAATTACTTCCATATTGGAACGAAGAGCAAAATTACGACTTGTTTAGTTTTTTTTTCATTTCATTTCTTGTCTAATTAGCAATTTTTAGTTATGTCATTAGTTAAATATTGAACCAACTAAAACTGTTTCCGAGTCAAATACAGATTCTGATTTATATTTGATAATTAGTACTATTCTTTAATATATATTATAGAGAACTTACTTACGCCTGTTACTCCCAATGGAGCATAGGCCGCCGACCAGTTTTCTCCAACCAACTCTGTCCTGGGCTTACCTTTCCAGTTCTGTCCAATTTTAGTTCATTCTTCTCATATCTTTCTCTATTTCTCGGCGTAATGTGTTCCTTGGTCTTCCTCTTTTCCTTTGACCTTGAGAGTTCCATGTGAGGGCTTGTCTTGTGACGCAGTTGGGTGCTTTTCGTAATGTGTGTCCTATCCACTTCCACCACTTCTTCCTGATTTCCTTCTCCACTGGAATCTGGTTTGTTCTCTCCCACAGTACGTTGTTGCTGATGGTATCTGGCTAACGAATCCGAAATATTTTGCGTAGATAACTGTTAATAAACACTTGTATTTTCTGGATGATGGCTTTGATAGTTCTCCAAGCCCCGAAGGGTCTACAGGCGGAGTTATATTATTGAGAAGTTGCATAATAATTAAATTATTTATCTTTCAACCATTGAGTTATACACTTCTTAAATCTATTCCACAGCTGACCGGTATCACTAGGCAAACAAGATGTGATATGAATTTGTACTTATTCTTGTTATCCTCAGCTATTACTTGATACGCACAAAATATATTTCATTAGATAAGGTATTTTTATCATTTAATAAAATCATTATTAATGACTATTCATGGACAAAATGGAAAGTAATTATTTCTATTTGCTAAATCATAGTTTATTATATTCATTTTATGTATAAGTGTATTCTGTATGTTGCCTTCTTCTACTTCTTTTTAGTGAAGTTTTCCCTTATTTAGTTGTTCTAATTGGATTTGAAAATGTTATTGTTCTAACCAAGTCAGTAGTTGCAACACCAATTGATCTTCCAGTGAAATATAGAATTGCTGAAGGTTAGCTTTTTTTATGTGTTTTTTTTGTTTCTCATTGAATTGATTATGTCTTCTTATTGTTGTCTATGAATGTTGACATACCTTGAACATTTTACAAAGTATATAAATAGTTTTATATTCAATTAAATTATTTCATTCACGTATTACTTTTATTAAATAATATAGTATGAATAAATACTATTCAGTCAACAAGTCATGTAGGATCTAAACTGAGATTTGGACTTGAGGAATAACTATCTAGGTAGGTTAGATACGCGTCTTGCACAGTTTATATCCAAAACAAGTGATTTGGGTAGATAACAGTTTTAATATTCATCATAAATATAAACATACAGCATTACCTAAACAAATATTACCAATCAGTTATTCCACCAACAATTGTACAATTAATCAAATCAGCAGCAACAAATAAATCTTATTATCCCCTTTCTGGATAGATCAGATTTGTTCGGAAGATAATATTTGGTTGTTTTATAACACAGAGAGCTTCTTATTATGAAAAAGTGCTTCAATTCACAACTAAAATGTACTATTCCAGTCAATACGAACAACTCAATCAAAAGAGGAATAAATCGGTATGGCTGTCGCCATGACTAAGTATCAGCTGAAACAACAAAAATGCAGTTCAGAAAGAAACATAAAGACTCAGTGAAGGCAAAAGAGATAGAAACTATAATCAAAAATACAAATATTATCTTCTTAAAACGGAATCGAACGGACTAACAAAATGTACAACTGAAAGAATCAATAAGAATAGATTACAAATGTATGCATGGGCATGTTAGGTATGTAATTAACTCAGAAATTGAAAATACCCAGTGCTGAACCTCGATGCAATTTGCGACCGTCAATCTCTTATGTATTTATTTACATTTATTCTGCTCTTTTTTTTATGGATCGCGTTATGTTGTGCAGTCGTCAGAGTGCTACTATCTTCATGTGACCTGAAAACAGATGCTTAAATAAGAAAGCTAAGAATGAGTATTAGTCCTTTATTTGCTAAGCAAATTGAAAGAATTCGCACAGCTCAGTCATAAATATACATCTTCCTCCATTACAACATTGAACAACATTTTTAACCGATAGAGTTTCTTTACTTAAAAAATGAAGTTGAATCTTGACAAATACTGTGTCTCTGTCAGCAGTCCGTATTTTTCATTTGCCTTATCTGTCTCACTGGCCTAACGTGTTACTTTTCTCACCTGAAAGATAAGTCTTCTGTTTTGGATTCGACTACAGAAATCGATCAATGTGAAGTCACATCAAATTGTTCGAAGTAAATTAACTTAAGACACTGTGTTGGGCTATAGGTTCGTTTATTAAATGAACTAACTTCATGATGTCAACGGCAATTGGTTACAGATGATTTACAATCTCGTTTATTTCACTTTCACATCATAATCACATAAAAGAAGAAAATGGTAAATTCAAAATGTTTATAAAATCAAGTCTAAAACAATCTAATCGTTATGTTAAATGAGTACACATCTTGTCATCGTCCTAACTTGACGTATCATCATCACATTACAGCGAACACAATCCACATACAAATTCGAAATTGTTGTTTATCAATAAAAAGTTTGAAAATAAGAAAAATTTAGAGCCCAATGCCGTCCCATGCTAGAATAAAGTAGCTTTCTAAGGCTTCTTAATTTTCAATGATTACTTAACATAAATCACTCTGTTGAAAATTATATAAGACACTCGATTATCATCCTTCAAATGTTGTCTGTCAGTTCCTCTTATATCAATCAAATCATGTTGTAGCCATTTCATTTTGGTAACAACACACATGATAGGTTACTTTTATTAAATTGCAGTGTATTACAAATCGTAAGGATCGATCGTGTACTGACCAAATTGCAACTTTACGGATCATTGTTGAACAATCAGTTGAGTGGAATTCACCACTCTACATCAACTTCATTGACTACGAAAAAACATTTGGTAGCATGGACAGGACAACACTATGGGGGCTTCTTCGACACTATGGCGTGCCTAGGAAGATAGTTAACATCATACGGAATTTTTACGATGGATTAAACTGCAAAATCATTCATGCAGGACAGCTGACAGACTCGTTCGAGGTGAGAACCGGTGCCAGGCAAGGTTGCTTACTCTCACCCTTTTTCCTTTTCCTGATGATCGACTGGATTACGAAGACGTCAACATCTGGGGGAAAGCATGGTATCTAATGGACAGCTAGGATGCAGCTGGACGATCTGGACTGCGCAGATGATCTGGCTCTTCTATCACACATACAACAACAAATGCAAAAGAAGACAACCAGTGTAGCAGCAGCCTCAACAGCAGCAGGTCTCAACATACATAAAGAGAGAAGCAAGATTGTACGATACAACACAACACGTGCCAACGAAATCACTCTTAACGGAGATGCCTAGGAGGATGTTAACACCAGTAACTCCACGGT
>CALYCR020000285.1:0-15025 GCA_944470395.2 Schistosoma turkestanicum | reverse complement strand
CTTTCTGTCTTTTCGAGTTCCTACGAATGCCATTTGGATTACGGAATGCTGCTCAAATTTTTCAAAGGTTTATCGATATCATAGTACGAGACTTTGCTTTAGTTCACATCTGTATTGATGATCTGCTAATCTCATCATTATTAGCATCTTGCACTGTTGTTCCAAAGCCTTTCGAGTAATGGAATTATAGTCAACCCAGACGATTGGTGTGCAATTCTGAGGTACACTGTACCGTCTTCACTCAAAGAACTGAAGGCTCTTCTCGGTTTGTTCAACTTCTAACGTCGTTTCATTCCTCACGTGGTAGAACGACGTGAACGTGAACGACGTTACGACCACTAACCGACTTATTTCGTGGTAATCCACGCACAGTAAAAGTGAACGATGCTGCGCGTGCTGCATTTTCTGAGATAAAAAGAGCTTTAGCTCAAGCCACGCTCCTCGCTCATCCTGGACCATCAGCCAAGCTTAACTTAGCGGTTGATGTATCAAATTTCGCCATAGGAGCCGTTATGCAACGAAAAAATCTCTGTTGGTTACAAACATCTCGAATTTTACTCACTTGCTCCCACCGAGACTATATATAGCGTTTTTGGTCCCAAACTGCTAGCAGCCTACTGTGCCGTCAAACATTTCCGACACTCACTCGGTGGTAATTTTATCCTTTTCAACGACCATAAGCCTCTAACGTATGCTTTGCATACCGAGTCTTACCGCTACTCGCAACAAGAGTCCAGACATTTGGACTACATCTCTCAGTTCACAACAGACCTTCGTCATGTTGAAGACGATGTAGAATCTGTTTCGAAGGCTTTGTTTTTGGAAAATCCCTCCATGTATATATATATATATATATATATATATATATATTTGTGCTATGATATGACTGACTCTTCTGTTCGATAATTTGGTACTTTATTTGATCCCATTTGAGATTTTATCATTGTATATTGTTATTATTTCTATATCTTGTACTTATATTGAATTTTCCATTTTTCCTTCTGAACTTTGTATATGTGCTATTTAAATTTGATACTTAATACGGCTACAGCCATATTCGGATTTGATACTGTAGCAGTAACTGACTGGGAGTACTTATTCTTCCAGCAACGGAACCTATTGTGGTAATTGGAAACTCGAAGGTATGAAAACCAAGAAAGGAGCAGATACAGCCTGAGATCACCACTTGATGGTCGCCAAAATGAAACTGAAACTAAAGAAGCACTGGACAGTGGGACAGACAACATCACACAAGTTTAATACGGCCTTTCTTCGGGATACCGTAAAGCTCAACGAATTCAGGATAGCCCTCACCAATAGGTTCCAGGCTTTTCAGGATCTACACAATGGAGAGGACGCAACATTGGAGTACAGTTGTGAAGGGATTAAGGAGGCAATCACTTCAACATGTCACAAAGTTCTGGGTCACAAGAAGTACTATAACAAGGAATGATTCTCTGTTGAAACTCTTGCGAAAATTGAAGAAAGGAGGAACAAGAAGGCAGCAATCAATGTCAGCCAAACAAGAGCGGAGAAAGTTACCACACAAGCTGCATACACAGAAGCAAACAGGGAAGTGAAAAAGAGCGTCAAAGCTGACAAACGAAAATATGTGGAAGATCTAGCAATGAAGGCGGAAAAGGCTGCAAGAGAAGGAAACATGAGACAATTGTACGAAACAACAAAGAAGCTCGCCGGAAACTATCGTAAACCAGAACGACCAGTGAAAAGTAAGGAAGGCAAAGTAATCAGCAACACTGAACAACAGCGAAATAGGTGGGTAGAGCACTTTAAGGAACTCCTGAATTGACCAGCTCCACTGAACCCATCAAACATCGAAGCAGCATCCACGGATCTCCCAATTAATATTGGTGCACCTACGATTGAGGAGATCAGTATGGCCATCAGACAAATCAGGAGCGGCAAAGCAGCAGGACCAGACAACAATCCAGCAGAGGCAATGAAAGCAGATGTAGAAGCAACTGCGAAAATATTTTACATCCTCTTCAAGAAGATTTGGGATGAGGAACAAGTACCATCAGATTGGAAAGAAGGATACCTCATCAAAATACCAAAGAAAGGCGACCTGAGCAAGAGTGAGAACTACAGGGGCATCACTCTTCTTTCAATACCAGGCAAAGTCTTCAACAGGGTATTGTTAAACAGAATGAAGGACTTCGTAGACGCCCAACTTCGAGATCAACAGGCCGGATTTCGTAAGGATCGATCGTGTACTGACCAAATTGCTACATTACGGATCATTGTGGAACAATCAATTGAATGGAACTCACCACTCTACATCAACTTCATCGAGCACGAGAAAGCATTCGATAGCGTGGATAGGAAAACACTGTGGAGGCTTCTTCGACACTACGGGGTGCCTGAGAAAATAGTTAACATCATACGGAATTCTTATGATGGATTCAACTGCAAAATCGTACACGAAGGACAGCTAACAGACTCTTTTTAGGTGAAGACCGGTGTCAGGCAAGGTTGCTTACTCTCACCCTTTCTCTTTCTCCTGGTCATCGACTGGATTATGAAGACGTCAACATCTGGAGTGAAGCACGGTATCAACTGGACAGTTAGGACGCAGCTGGACGATCTGGACTTCGCAGATGACTTGGCTCTTCTATCGCACACTCAACAACAAATGCAAGAGAAGACGACCAGTGTAGCAGCAGCCTCTGCAGCAATAGATCTCGACATACATAGAGGGAAAAGCAAAATTCTCCGATGCAACACAACATGCACCAACCAAATCACTCTTGATGGAGATGCCTTGGAGGAAGTTAACACCTTTACATATCTGGGCAGCATCATCGACGAGAAAGGTGGATCGGATGTAGATGTGAGGGCACGGATTGGCAAAGCAAGGGCTGCATTTCTACAGTTGAAAAATATCTGGAACTCCAAACAACTTTCAACCAAAACCAAAATCAGGATTTTCAATACAAATGTGAAGACAGATCTACTGTGTGGAGCGGAAACCTGGCGAACTACCAAAGCCATCATCCAGAAGATACAAGTGTTTATGAACAGTTGTCTACACAGAATACTTCGTATTTGTTGGCCAGATACCATCAGCAACAACTTACTGTGGGAGAAAACAAACGAGACCCAGTGGATGAGGAAATCAGGAAGAAGCGGTGGAAATGCACCTGACTGCGTCACGAGACAAGCCCCCATATGGAACTCTCACGGTAAAAGGAAAAGAGGAAGGCCAAGGAGCACACTACGCCGAGAAAAAGGGAAAGATATGAGACGACTGAACAAACATTGGACAGAACTGGAGAGGGAATCTCAGGACAGAGTGTGACGTCCAGTTTTTTGCCCGTTGATCCTACGAAGCACGGTTGTCGAACTATTTGTAATTCACGATCCCAAATGTTTAAACTAAGAACGAAACTCCAAAGTAGATACCAAAGTTTATTCCAAATCACAAATTCGACCAAAATACTTTATTACAAATAGACGACCAATGTCGTTCTAACAACAATAATTATAATAATTACAATTACCTTCTAATTTATTGGCTCTTGGAGCAAAAAACTGCAAACGAACAACCAATAGAAACGGGAGTCCAAAATGTCCGCAAAAAATAATTCAAACAAGTTCATAAGTTAAGTAAAACAAATATACCCAAAAAACAGTGAAATTAATGATTTTATATATAAAGGTTTGATCAGCAAAATGTCTTCGTTTCTCCCGTAACACTCCCGACCAAAAGAACCTTGGTTCTTTTCACCGACAAAAATAGATAACAACAATCCAAATATGTGCATCACAAGCAATCAACAACAAGCATGCAATATGTCAACAATCTCGTGATCCCTAGGACTTACACCAGTACGCCTAGGGATCCGAGTAGCTACCTACCATCTACCGCTTCAAGAAGACACAGTTTACGTATATCTCTCACTAGGATCCCCTTTCTCGTCCTTAGTTCTACCTGTCTCACTAGTCTGTCCTTACTTGGTATCACTCTCTGTACTAGACCTAAGGGCCACTTGTTTTTCTCAGAGAAGTCAGAGCATATCATTACTA
The DNA here is from genome assembly GCA_944470395.2 of Schistosoma turkestanicum. NCBI lineage: Eukaryota > Metazoa > Platyhelminthes > Trematoda > Strigeidida > Schistosomatidae > Schistosoma > Schistosoma turkestanicum. Next base: position 10,978 of record CALYCR020000285.1, on the reverse strand, counting down.
AGTCACCTTCTCGTATGTTCCTCTCTAACTGTGTCCACTTGTATCTACGCTGCAACAGTGAAACATATTCCTTAGACCAACGTTTCCAAAATACTTGCGCCAAGTAACTCGCTTGCTTCCATCTCTTAGAATACCTGTCATTAGATACAGTGTCGGTAAATTCTGCAACATTCTCTCTCAATAGTAATAGTTTTGCTGGTGTTATTGCATCAAGATCCCTTGAGTCGTCTGTAACGGGAACCAAAGGTCGATTGTTTATTATACGCTCCGCCTCTATCATAAAAGTTTCAAGGCATTCATCTGTTAAAATTTGTTCCTTTACAAGAGCACCCAATACCCTACGTACAGAGCGAATCATGCGCTCCCACACTCCTCCCCAATGACTAGCGGCTGGAGGATTGAAATGCCAGTCAATTCCTTTTCTTAGTAAATCAGAGTGTATACGCTCCTGAACCCAACCTTGAAGACATTTTCTTAATTCACGTTCAGCTCCCACCAAATTTGATCCATTATCACTATATATCTCTTTTGGATAACCTCTTCTGCCGACAAATCTCATTAGTGCCATGATAAATGAGTCAGTGGTAAAACTATATGCCACCTCTAGATGCACAGCTCTCAACCTTAAACAAGTGAATACACAACCGTACCGCTTCTCAGTATTTCTACCATGTTTAACCATAAGGGGTCCAAAATAATCTACTCCAACTGATAAGAACGGATAGTCACAACCTTCTATCCTGATCGCAGGTAATGGTGCCATTAGTTGTTGAATTGGATGGGCGTTCCTCCTTTTACAATAAACACAATCCTTTATCACTCTCCTCATGGCTACACCACCCCTCAGCACCCAAAATCTTTCTCGGACCGTTGCCATTACCTGTGTAGCTCCGACATGTCCCTCCAAAACATGGTAGTACCGTAGAATCAAATCTGTAATTGTATGCTTCGATGGTAATATTATAGGATGCTTCCTCGACTCAGACCAGGAACTAATTTGAAGTCGGCCACCGACACACAATAAACCGTCTATAATTATTGGATTTAAGGTTCGTAAGGGTGAATTTGTTATTTTCACTTTGCTAATGGTATCAGACGACAACATTTCAATCTCTTTCCGAAATACTATGCTTTGGACATATCGAATTAAATCTAAACATGCTACATCTAGCTCATCAACTCTGAGCATACCCACCTGTAGAGACAGATCACTTCTGCCAGAATACATTATTAATAAATATCGCTTAAATCGGATCAACCATGCAACAGCCTTAAGTAATCTAGTCCAATCTGAATAATAATTAATAAGCAGATCAACGGTGGATTCTCCAATTATTACATGCGTGGACATTACCTTCTTTAATTCTAAGAGATGGGGTTCAGGACCTTGTACATCCGCATCAGGCCAATACTCCTTTGACTTCTTCAAAAAATGTGGTCCCTCCTCCCATACCTTGACATCATCAATGTTGAACTTGGCTCCTCTGGATGCAAAGTCTGCTATGTTTTCCTTAGAAGGTACAAATCTCCATTGGTCCACCTTTGTAAGACTGTGGATAGTCGAGACCCGGTTTGCTATGAATGTTTTAAACTGGCTTTTCTCATTTCTAATATAATGTAAGACAATCATGGAATCCGTCCAAAACACAACTTCTGCAAACTTGATATCTAACTCAGACTGCAGCTGGGACCCCATACGCGCTGCTAACACTGCTGCCGTAAGTTCCAAGCGGGGTATAGTTTGAATCTTTAAAGGGGTTACTCTTGCCTTAGCCGTAATAAGACGAGAACATATTTCAGTGTCATCGATGTGAGAACGGATGTATGCCACTGCCCCATATCCAACTTCCGAGGCGTCACAGAAAATATGAAGTTCCAGGAGCGAGCGATCTGACTGTGGGAATAATACACAGCGTGGAAAACTAACGTTCTCAACCCTCTGAAATCCACTTAAAATCTCTAACCAGCGTTTGCCTTCCTCACTTGGAATCTCTTCGTCCCATCCTAGTCCCAATTTACTCAAACGTTGAAGTAACTGCTTCATAGGAAGTGTGAATGGTGCTAACAATCCCAAGGGGTCGTATAATGAAGCTACACTCGACAATATACCTCGCCTAGTGAGAGGGCATTTCGGTATGCGAACTTTAAATTCAAACGCATCAACCATAGTATTCCAAAATAATCCCAATGTGCGTTCCGTAGGAAGTCTCTCAAAGTCAATCTCTTTTACGGCTTCTGCTCTCTCTTCTGGATGAATTGATTCGAGAACCTGTAAACAGTTACTTATCCACTTGGTAAGTCTGAACCCACCTTTTCTGAGTAGTAAACCAAGGGTTTTTGCAAGCTCGATTGCATCCTGCACATTATCAATTGATGTTAAATAGTCGTCGACATAGAAACTCTTATCTACAACTTCCTGGACATCTTTATTTAATTCCTTTCCGAATATATCTACCGTCTTCCGAAGAGCGAAATTAGCGCAAAAGGGAGAGGACACGGCTCCAAACGGATGAACTGTCAAACAATATTCTTTAGCCTTTCGTCCTATATCACCGTCTTCCCACCATAATAGTCGAAACGCTCCCCTGTCTCGTTTCGGAATCTTTACTTGAAGGAACATCTCCTCGATGTCAGCGGCTAATGCTACGTTGCATAATCTGAATCGTAGAAGTATACCAATTAAACTGTTTACAGTATTAGGTCCTCTCAAAAGCTGATCGTTAAGAGAACAACCTTGATAGACAGCTGCACAATCAAAAACAATTCTTAATTTTCCAGGCTTTTTAGGGTTGATAACAGGATGATGAGGAATATACCAACAAACAGCATCACGGTCGAATTCCTCCTTACTAGCTTCAATGATGTAGCCTTTGCTTAAATGTTTACTCATTACAAGTTGATATTTCTCCAGAAGACTATTATCCTTCATAAACCTCTTCCTTAAACACTCTAGTCTACGTTCAGCTAGTTCCAAATTATTCGGTAGCCTTGGCTTATCATACTTCCAGGGTAGACCAACTTGGAAATGGCCACCTTCCAGTCTAAAGGAGCTATTAACTATTTCTAGAGCTCTTTTATCTTCGACAGAATATTCATTACGAAACCCATCTGCGTCCTCGAATTCATGATTATATAATCTTTCTATATCTCGCAAAATATCATTAGTAGAACAATGACACCACTGAACTTGATGTAAAGACCTCGATGCTTCTTTAGGACCTAAAATCATCCAACCGAGATGAGTACGCACACCAAACGGATGCTTCCTGTCTCCCAGGCGTTGTTCAAGGACCCAATGTGCATCTGGAGCATCACACCCAATCAATATTCCTACTAGATTACTTTGCAGCCTCGGTAGAGTTATGTCCCTTAAATGTTTCCACTTTCTCAGCTGCAGTTCGGTTAAAGGCTCTGCATAATCGATCGGAAGTTTCTTGGTCGTATAGGCCTTGTTGATCTTTATAGAACCCCGCTCATCTAATGAAAATACCTCTAAATTTACTTCCAGACATTCACAAGTAGAAGTTCCATTCACAGTCGTCACCTTTATTGAAGTCTCCTTACCTTTGAGACCTAACCGATTAACTAACTCTTCGCATACAATAGAGGTATCTGAACCATTGTCTAGAAGAGCGTATGTTTCCAGACATCCTTTGGGGCCATATAGTCTAACCGGAACGATACCCAAACAAACCTTTGGGAATTTCCAATCCTTAGCAAAGTTCACCACATGCTTGTTAGAAGCATCAATATGTAATAATGGATTATGCCGAATCTTGCAATTATCAACGTCACACTTTGTGTCCGAGTTACACGACTTGGCAATGTGACCCTTCCTTAAACACAAGTAACATAGACCACGCTTTCTCACTTCCTGCCTCCTCTCTGTAACATTCATTTTTGATAACTTCATACAGTCTTTCTCCTTGTGATCACCAAAACAAATTTCGCAACTTAAAGCCTTGAATGAGTTGCTTGGTTCCCTCTTAACTACATTAAAGCGTGATCTCCTGTCAACTTGGCCTTCATAATTACCTTTACGGAACTTTGAGTTACAATGTACCAGTCTACCAAAACGTGATCGCGCAATCCTGGCTCTTTCTTCTACAAACATCACTAATTCTTCAAATATCGGCTCTCTACCGGTCATCATGATCCTATCAGCAGCTTCTACCCATTTATTCTGTAATTCCAAGGGTAAACGTGACACAATTATTTCCAGAATAGCCGTAGAATTCACATCAGACATATACCCCATTTCCTTCAATGTTATACATACATTACGTAACTTAATTGCGAAGTCAGTTAGGCTATCGGTGGATCCTTCAACAGATTTGTGGCTAAGTAATTCGGTAATAAGATTACGGGCGACAAGATGTTCTTTACCAAACAAATCATACAAAATTTCCTTAGCCCTATCGTAACCCAAGTGACTGGGCAAAGAAATACAAGCTTCAATAGCCATTCTGGCCTTTCCTTTACAATAGTATGACAAATATGACAACAACTGGCCCTTGTCAGACAGTTTACTCTCTATAATGCTTGTAAACTGACTAATAAAACGGTGGTACTGGCTTGGTTGTCCGTCAAAAAACATCATATCGATTTTAGGCAAAACTGTATTATTAACCGTAGCACGTAACGTGTCCTTTAATTCATCAATACAACCGCATTTTGAGGCGTTAATTACCTTATTACGCTCAATATCACAATCCAAGTACCTTTCGACCTTAGAATTTATCTCAGCTTTGTCTACTGACAGTTGGTTATCGTTTTCTATGAGCTTACATTCTAATTCAGCCATATCAACTTCCTCTTGAAGCTCTAACATTTTAAGCTGCTTTTCTAACTCAAGTCTCTTTTCCAAATTCTTCTTCTTAATTAATGCCTTATCTAACTTCAATCTAGAAGTACTAAACTGAGAGGAAGACTTACTATTAACACTAATATCACCAAGTTTATCATCATTAACATCAGGCATACCACAAACAGCTTTAGAAAATTTACCATCCATTTCGTCCTGCTCCTTCAGCCTTTTGCTTCTAGTTTCCATTGTATGTTTTTATTCGAAATCGATTACCAAGCAAATGTGAAATTAATCCAAACGTATTCGGCCAATAATAACAAAATGTCCAAAAGTATCCAAAATATAACCAAAGAACCAAAATTGAATTGTCCAAGGTATCCAACGACCAAATTAAAAGTTAGAAGAACCTTTGGACCCAAATTTCCAAAAGTTTCAAACGACCAAAATTTGAATTGAAGAACCTCTGGAGCCAAACGACCAAAAAATCCAATATATGACGAATTTAAATTAGAAGAACTTTTGTTACGTCCAGTTTTTTGCCCGTTGATCCTACGAAGCACGGTTGTCGAACTATTTGTAATTCACGATCCCAAATGTTTAAACCAAGAACGAAACTCCAAAGTAGATACCAAAGTTTATTCCAAATCACAAATTCGACCAAAATACTTTATTACAAATAGACGACCAATGTCGTTCTAACAACAATAATTATAATAATTACAATTACCTTCTAATTTATTGGCTCTTGGAGCAAAAAACTGCAAACGAACAACCAAGAGAAACGGGAGTCCAAAATGTCCGCAAAAAATAATTCAAACAAGTTCATAAGTTAAGTAAAACAAATATACCCAAAAAACAGTGAAATTAATGATTATATATATAAAGGTTTGATCAGCAAAACGTCTTCGTTTCTCCCGTAACACAGAGTTTGTTGGAGAAAACTGGTGGACGGCCTATGTTCCATTTGGGGTAGCAGGCGTAAGTAAAGTAAGTAAGTTAACCTAATCTTGCGATAGACACTTCTTGTCAATCGTTAGTTCGTTTGTTTAACAAAGTTTAGGCAATCAAGTCTGTTGCCGTTGCACATCTTGTGGCTTTATTTAAAAGTAAATTTATTCGATAGTTTCAGTGATGCGGTTTTCGGAAATGCCTGGAAATGACAGGAATATAAGCCGATTTTCAGTATTCTTTCCATCAGTTCTTAAGACGCTGTTGGTGGAACGCCGTCGGAAAAATATCAATTCAATGAGTTGTTAAAGCTCTCGGCAATGAGCCTGTTTATACATTCGTGGTCCCCTCTATTTTATATTGTTATAAATGTGGAATAAGATCACCTTATCCGTTACAAGCAAGTATATCAGATGTCACTTAGGAGACCTTTACATTGACCTTTCAATTGTAAACTACAAGTTTCCATCAGACAAGTGATTCTTCGCAGGCGCTGAACACAGCCACCCTGCCTAATCAATGTTTGCTGGCATATTCAACCATATTTCCAGTGTGAAGTTCGAGACCTGTATTTAAAAAGAGACATAGCAACGACTTGCTTAAGTTCATTGCAAACAAATCTGGAGTAGGTATTGTTTTTTGAAAAGTTACATCAAGGATTTTGTCGCTAGTTTTGCTTTAAGCTCTTCTAGAGTTAATGTTGGGCGCCAAGGCTGTTGTCAGTTTTCGAAAATGATTGAGTTCCAACCCAACCTCGTTCCAGCTCCCTGTCCTTCCTATTTCCAAACTACCCATTAACTGACTCATCTTACAAATTATACCATTCGTTTACTTAAAATCAGTGTGATATGCTATGTGGATATATTATCTGGCAAAGTTGTCTGGATTGCTTGTAATGTTGGAGCTAGTAGAGAATGTTAATTCCGATAAGGTGTACAAAAAAAAAATTGAGAGTAGACTAGAGACCATTATTTACAATTAACCATTAAACGTTAGAGAGCCTAACATCACAAAAGGAGGGAGGGTGGTGTATCTGACCAGCATTCATGACGGTGGGGCGATAACCTCAATCTACCCATGTCTGTGTGGCAGAACATTTTGTTTGCTTACGGCTCCTTACGATATAGCAGGATGTAACAAATCAGTGATATTGATGTTACGTTTCCTAGTTAACCTCGTCTACAACCCATGTCTGTAACCTTGCGCTGGTTTTTACTTCCTACCGAGAAATCCTATTACAAGCTGGTCTGGACAACTATACTAAAAAAGAGCTCATTCATAACTTCTTGAGCCTCAGATTTAAAAATAAAAAGAATAAATAAAACCAAAAAACTATATCACTGATCCTCTTTATTATATTTCATAAATCAACTTTATTACTAACAACTTGGTTCTTCTGAATTTCCTCTATTCTTTCAACTAACTTCTCATTAGTTATCTCACTACTGAAAATGGTCTGTTAATAAATAATAAATGGAAATACAAACAATACCTAACGAAATTTACGTCTTCCAATTCAAAATTACTCTGAACGAGTATCAATGTTCCGAGGTCTAGGTGAACTCCTATACTGCACGATATCGAATCCAAAAATGTGGCGGTAGCCATATTATATCAAATTTAAACAACATATGTACAGTTCAGAAGCAAACATAAAAACTTCAATATAAGTACAAAATATAGAAAGAATAACAATATACAATGATAAAATCTCAAAATGGAATCAAATAAAATACCAAAAATGTCAACAGAAAAAGTCCGTCATGTCATAACAAAAATATGTAAACATGGAGGGATTTTCCAAAACACAAAACATTCAAAAAGGATTCTACACGGGGTGCCTGAGAAAATAGTTAACATCATACGGAATTCTTATGATGGATTCAACTGCAAAATCGTACACGAAGGACGACTAACAGACTCTTTTTAGGTGAAGACCGGTGTCAGGCAAGGTTGATACTCTCACCCTTTCTCTTTCTCCTGGTCATCGACTGGATTATGAAGACGTCAACATCTGGAGTGAAGCACGGTATCAACTGGACAGTTAGGACGCAGCTGGACGATCTGGACTTCGCAGATGACTTGGCTCTTCTATCGCACACTCAACAACAAATGCAAGAGAAGACGACCAGTGTAGCAGCAGCCTCTGCAGCAATAGGTCTCAACATACATAAAGGGAAAAGCAAAATTCTCCGATGCGACACAACATGCACCAACCAAATCACTCTTGATGGAGATGCCTTGGAGGACGTTAACACCTTTACATATCTGGGCAGCATCATCGACGAGAAAGGTGGATCCGATGCAGATGTGAGGGCACGGATTGGCAAAGCAAGGGCTGCATTTCTACGGTTGAAAAATATCTGGAACTCCAAACAACTTTCAACCAAAACCAAAATCAGGATTTTCAATACAAATGTGAAGACAGTTCTACTGTATGGAGCGGAAACATGGCGAACTACCAAAGCCATCATCCAGAAGATACAAGTGTTTATGAACAGTTGTCTACGCAAAATACTTCGGATCAGTCAGTAAGTCAATTACAACATAGATCTTCGTACATACTAACGTCATTTCAGGTTGCCATTAGTACAGAAAGGTCACTGTTTCTTCTAAGCCCATAGTGGTGGAGACAACAGAAGAATTACTGGTGATAGAGAATATTGGAGATGGAAGATATTATTCAAGAAGTATAGTTCAGTTAGATAACTATAGGAAGAGAAAGATAAAGATGAAGAGGAAATCCGAAGGTTGAAATTCGAAAGAATACAGAGTTGTGGATGCACCTGCGAAACCGCAAGCGATTTTGAGTGGAATGCCGCTTTGAGGTAGAAAAATACTATTATTGTAAGACGGCTGAACGTGAACCTTTATTCTTGGACCTGACGTAGTATGAATATCTCGCCTATACATCCACGTCCAGATCGAAACCCAGCCTGGTTTTCTCTAGTCTGTCTTTCACGAGCCTCCGTTAAGCGTCGGATAAACTAATACAGCTCGAAACTTCCAAATATTCATCGACCAGGTAGTTAGAGGTTGTCAGGCGTATCTCTATACTTCAACAACATACTTGTATCTAGTGCTTCAGCATTATCAAATCGATTTCAACAGAAGTTGCAGCTATTTGTGATAGTCCTTTGCACGAATCAAAAAAGAAATTGCGACGAAATATATATACACATATGTATATTTATAGATAAGTGAAATTTCGTCTGTTTTCCATTAGACAAATATTACGTGGCAGACGTGAAAGTTGTGTCTCATTTTTATTGGCTTCATTCACAGTAAAAACAAATAATCGAATAAACAGAAATAACGGAAACTTGGATTACTTTCTCAAAAGAATAACTCATTCAAAGCATGATAGTGAGCGATTTACCTTGGTAAGTGTTTCCATCTAATTCCACTTCGTAGGACTCCATTGTCTCTTGAATAGCTGCTCCAACATCACACAAACGTACGTCAATACCAGCTGCCTAGTATCAGACAAAATAAGTTATTCATGACTATGCGTATTTAAATTTATAGAAATAATGGTCACAAATCAATAGTAAATCCAAATATAGTGTGATTTCCAAAGTTAGTGACTGATGATTCAAACGTATCATAAAATAGAAAGACTGAAATATCCTACCTTTAAAAACACTTGTTTCTTATCTTGGTCGCCCAAACATCAGTACCACGCTCAGCACTACCCGAAAAATAAAGAATGAATGTATTCGTAGTAGTGCAATCACTCGGAGTGCCTAAACTTGCATCACAGTTTCGCCAAGTTTATCAGCCATAAGTTGGTCCAATTTGAGTTAGTTACAATAGTCTAAAAACCAAACATTCGCTCACTGAAACACAGACTCCGTGTCTGTTTAGTTCCGTCTACATTCTACTCTTTGACATAATACAATATAAAATATAATTTTGACGTGATTTAAAAAGTACAACTTTGTTAGACTGACTTGCTGATAACTTTGTGTACTAGGCTTTGAGTCAAATCAACTAAATGTTTGATAGATAATCTCTTTGATGCAAGTTACACAAGGATATTTGCTCCTAATTCAGTGAATGGAATTCTAACACCTGATGTATTAAAAAGACAACTCGATTTTCAGACCGCTACCATTAATTTATTCACTAAGTGCCATCAAATACCAACTATGCATACATGTGAATAAATTAAAGAGATATTATTATTCATAAGCATACCTTAATACCGGTATTAGTTGCATCCTTAACAGCCTCTACCAAAGTATCGAATTTAGGATTAAAGTGAAGTGTGAAAGCACAATCAATAATACGACCTGAAATTAAATCAGAAAATATTATAAGCTACTTGATCAAATAATGATACAACCGATAAAAATACTCATCAATCTGACTTGATTAGTTTGAAGAAAAATGTTGACATTTTACTGTACATGATTATTGCAACAATTCATCTGACTATAGATTTAGATAGATATGCAGTACCACGTAATAATCAAAGTTCAATCAAATATATCATATAACAAGCGCACACATATATACTCAGTTCTAGGCGAAATTCTTGTGTGGACCAGTGATCAAAAACAGCCGATCTACGACCTAATAGTTGGAACGACGGTGCTTTACACACTAAGCTACTGACCAAATTACGTACATCTTAATAAAAAACATGGACTACACCAAGCTACTAGCACAGTACTTAAGAATTTTCAAGATCAACAGTTGAGGTCGAAAAACTAACCAATGAGACTGCCATAATTGACCAATAAATTTGGTTACTTATGCTTTCATTGATATGAGATATGCTGATTTCCTTGTTTGCAAAACAAAACTTCAATCTTTGCTTCAATAGAATTTCGCGAAAGTGATCCATCTTTATATTAGTGGGAAGTAATATTACATTTCAAATGCATCAACCGACTCTTTAGATGATGGAAACACAATAGAATGCATTGATTTAGTAATGTCTAACGACAGCAGGGAATCAAGGGTAGAAAAACTATTGAACATATATACTGAATTTCAACAGTAAAAACTCACGTTTCATTATATGAAAGAATAATTGCACATACTTAAAGATAACTTGCCTATTTTACCAAAGTAAAATAACTTATTTACCATTAAATCAAAACAATGTTGACTTACCATTTACATGTACCCCAAAATCGATTTTGCATACATCATCGTAATTTAGAACAGTATTGTCACCCCTAGTCGGAGTGTAATGAACTGCACAATTATTAA
>CALYCR020000284.1:0-14488 GCA_944470395.2 Schistosoma turkestanicum | reverse complement strand
TAGTCATTTTTATGCTATTCATTCATTCATTCTATTTTCATGTCATAATTTCTGTAATTAAGGATTTCAAATTTTCTTATTATATCCTTAAAAACTACTATTTTCATTAATTGAACTGAATTTAGATTCCCAGGACATCAATCCATCATTACTGATTTTATGAAAGGTTGTAGTTTTATGAGTAAGACTCTAATAAAGTACTCTAATAAAAATCATGAATCGACCAATGTTAAAGAAATTTTAGGAACCTGTAAGCACTAAAAGACAGTTGTTTTATCCTGGCATATGGGGACTCATCCAGTAGTGAGCCTCCGTGACTCCCGCTCCTCACAGCAATCGAACCTAGGACCTTCGGTCTTACGCACGAACGCTTAACCACTAGACCACAAAGTATGCATCAGTCATCAAAATATCATGTGATTATATTTTTGTTATGCGAATGTATAGGGTGATTTGTTATCGTGTACGTTAAACTAGCTTCATCCTACCCTCAACCCCATCACTGCAATTTTTCACATTTTGCTAAAACATACACACACACACATACACTTTTGCTTTTCATTTTATTTTATTTTTTTCTAGTGGTTTCCGGTGTCATCCTCATATTGTCAGTGATTGCTTTAGTTTTACTGTGTCGTCATTTCACTTTTGAAAAAGGAGATTATAGAACAAAAGAAGCACAAGGTGCATCCCATATGAAAACAGCTGATATGGCTATACAATATGGTCGTACTGGTCAACCAGAAGTTCAAGGCAAAGAATGGTGGATTTAAAGAATGATAATGATATCTATACAACTGATTTGTAGATAAACTCTCTCTTTAAAACAAAAAAATATTTTCTAGCATTATTTTAATTCAATGTTCAATTTGTTCAATTGTCAATTGGATGATTTTTTTTTAATATACAAATAAAAACTAATCAACTCTTTATTGATTAAATAAAATTTGTATTAAGAAAGGGAAAATTTTTCAAACTGATATTTATTTAATGGTGATATCAAGTTGAGATTGACTATTGATCACCACAAAGAAGATAAATAAATCCAGGGTAAGGAAATCGAACCGTAAAAGATGGGCGAAATTACAGAGCTATTAGAGCAAAGAATGACAGCAACACAAATAGAAAGTTTGCGCGTAAAAGAGTGTGTGTGATAAACAAAAAGTACAATTAAACAATCACTGGTATATATAACTGATTATAATAATGAATGTTTCTATTGAAATCAATCACGTTCTTTGCAGAAAAGTGAATTTACTACAATCATATGCCAGTATATTTTGTATGTGACTAGAAATGTGATGTAGGACTTATACTTTTTTCCCTTTTTTAAGGCTCATAATCTAGATTTATGTGTATCCGTAGGGTTGATGTTTATATTTGAACTGGAGCTGCATACCGTTTGCTTCAAATGTCCAGTACCATTATTCACTGATCTACTGAGTTCAGATAAAATTCCTTTGTTTTATTTGACTGGTATAAAGTTGTTAACAATCCGATTAGGGTGCACATATATCAATAGAGATTGATATATTGTAGTTCTGAATATTAACAATTTAAATAATTGCTTAACTCTAGTAGCGATAATGAGTGGATGTTTAAATTTATATCTTTCTTTGTTCAAGAAGTTATTTAATGTCCATTGTCTTCTGACTACCCTAAGCAACAATGCAAGCATGTTCAGGATGCGGTTCTCACCCTCGAAATGCAAAATGTTACTTCAAAACTGGCTTGCGTCGATACCTGAACTAGTGATAGGGAGTGAAGTAGTTGGGCGTGTCGACCGCTTCACTTATCTTAGGAGTTTCATCAGCACTGATGGCCTGGTGACTGATGAAATCTCAGCACGGATACAGAAAGCTCGATTGGCTTTTGACAACATGCGTCACCTATGGCACAGGCGAGATATTCGTTTGCTAACCAAAGGTCGAGTGTACTGTGCAGCAGTTCGCTCTGTCCTTCTGTATGGATGCGAAACGTGGCCGGTAAGAGAAGAAGATATTCTTGGGTTACTAATATTAGATCATAGATGTCTTAGAAGCATTGTTCGTGTATCGTGGGACAACTGAGTAAGCTATGCTACCATTAGAAAGCGCGTACCAGGTAAGGATGGCAGATCAATTGATGAAGTATTGAAACTTTATCAGTTGAGGTGGTTGGGACATGTGTTGCGAATGTCCGACCACCGAATGCCTCGACGAGCGATGTTTTATAGTGTAGGAGTAGTTTGGAAGGAAGCTAGGGGCGGCAAAACCAAAACATGGCAGAAGTCGCTAACAAGTGGACTGAGTCATGTTGGTAGATACAGGTTACCTGGTTGGGGTCCGTGAGCCGAAAGTCACCAATGGTTAGAGGCCTTGAATGACATGGCTCAGAATCGTTCGCAATGGCGCAGGTGGATCCACACATTGTGTTCTATGAAATTCTAACCATCTGAATTCCTCATAATCTCTATCTTTCGCCTTCTAAATTTATCTCACTGAATTATACTTATCGAATCATATCTCCTCTCCTTAATCTTCTCCATTACTGCTAATACTTCTGCTATCGCTATCACTCAAGGATTTGAACTGACAGATGTGTCTCTGTGCTGATGGGGTATGGCAACCTGAACTGATGTACTTACGTACAAAGTTCTACGCTATAACTGACTGATTGACGTAATGTCGATTGATAAATGCATAGTACCCAATATTATATTTTTCAAATCTCATTGTTAATTAGTTGGCTAAATTTATTGTATAGTCAATAGGCTGAATAATTTCACACTGTATGATGAAGTCGTTCAATGTTAAATATTTGGAAATAGTTAACAAACACAACGGTTGAACTAGTTGTGCCTTAGTAGTTTTTAAGTTATATGGTCTAGTTTCATAGTACTAGATAAAATTTTTGAACAAGTCAGAATATCAAATTGAAGTATAAACACTAACTTTTTACTGAACAGCAAGCCATCATTACCACGTTGCTACTGTTTCACTGACCGAACAAGAGTATCAACAGGAGAATAGAATGTGAAAACCAATAGTTTTTCTATTTGATTAAGAGGGATAAATATAGTTAGAAAATATTGTATGTCGGCGGGGGGGGGGGGGAAACCGCATCCCCAACATGCTTTTATTGTTGATTAGGGTAGTCAGAAGACTATTCATTTTGTCAGCGTCTTCACCAAATAGAACTATGTCATCGACATATTTTCTCAGTCAACAAGTGAGTCTCCTGGTAGACGACAACCCAGCCCTGAAAAATCAGACGAAGATAATGTTAACTCTAGAAGCATGTCGGTGACAAAGTTAAACCACTTGAATTAATCAATTCCAATGACATTTCGCCATAAGCTCTAACTCGACCTGTGGTGTTCAAGTGGAGAGCTTGTATAAGGTTAATTTACTTCTTTGGTACACCTTTTAATGACAGACACTGGAAGTAATCTAAACATAAATAAATTTTAGTGACCCGAGTTTGAAGTCAGTGTGAACGAATGATCGAGTATGTGATGAAATAAATCTTCCCTTCAATTTCCGTCTATCATAATACTAAGGTGAACGCCGTTTGTGCCACGGTGATTATAAGAAGCCGCATACGGTTTTGCGGTTGGATCTATTTCACGCATTCATTTAAGCAGACAGGCATCAGAATGAAAAGCGTACAAGCATAGCGAAGTGAAGCGGAGTAGGCGAATGAGCCAACTCTCATGCGCTGACGCATGACAAAGTATTTACAGTCAGGCAGTAAGTAGGCTAGACCTGTAATAAGCTAGTAAACATGCACATACACTATCAAACATACAATAATCGATACTGTTATCGAATAACTTCAACAACCAATTATTAAAGGTGATGTGCTACAAATTCTATCCAATCCCTGATTTTTCCATTGTTCCAACACCCTAAATCCTTATTTTGTGAGTTATTTCAATATCTTTATGTCTCTTCTGCTTATTTGTTAGATAAAAGTAAAAACTACCATTCACATCTCCTGTCTATTTGTTGTTCTCATTCTAAATGTACTTTGTATGATAAGTAGCTTTTTATCGATCTTTGAAACCTCTAATTTATTTTTTGATACTCTTGTTGATGTGACAACCCGAACAGGTTGAATAAACCCCACTGGTTACGACAGTAACTACCGAAGACAGTGTATGAAGTTGCGCAAGACCGCGCTAATCGATCCAAGTTAGACATTAACATCGTTAGATACTGAGGTTAGGCGATCACACGCAAGGACGACGGTCCTGGGTTCGAATCCTGCGAGGTGCAGGAGTTAGGGATGCGCACTGCTGATATGTCCCATACAAGGAAGAAACGGCCGTCCAGTGCTTCAAGGTTTCTGATAGTGTTCTAACATTGTTCAATTCATGATTTAAATAAGTAACTTAACAATCTTCACAACCCCATAATGCAAGTAGCTTTTTATCGATCTTTGAAATCGCTACTTTTGTTGATGAGATAAAAATTTCCTATTTCATTATCGATTACCGTATTATATAGAAATAACTAGAAATACTATTTGTATAAGTTTATTGAATGATAGTATTCAGATGGAAAATTCTCTCATCAAATTGTTTTTAATTACCTTTCGGGATTTAAACGGTTACATTTGACGTTATATACAGAGATTTGACATGATATAAGACTTACTTACTTACTTACTTACGCCTGTTAACCCCAATGGAGCATAGCCTGCCGACCAGTATTTTCCAACCAACTCTGTCCTGGGCTTCCCTTTCTAGTTCTGTCCAGTTCTCGTTCATTTTTCTCATATCTGTATCTATTTCTCGGCGAAATGTGTTCTTTGGCCTTCCTCTTTTTCTTTCACCTTGACAGTTCCATGTGAGGGCTTGTCATGTGACGCAGTTGGGTGCTTTCCTTAATATGTGTCCTATCCACTTTCACCACTTCTTCCTGATTTCCTCCTCCACTAGAATCTGGTTTGTTCTGTCCCACAGTACGTTGTTGACAGTGGATATTCTGCATATCTCGAAACCTCGTATACTGCCAACCTGACAACCGTCATTTTATAAAATGAGGATCGTTGCCTCGATTCACTTTATTATTACAAACAATAAAAATAGTCAATACCGTTACCGATTTATTGGAACAACTTATCATTAGAGATAACGTATATGAAGTGCTTTAACAGCTAGCTCCCCGCCCCAAGGAAACGAAGCGACGAAACAGTAGTGTCTGTGTTTGCGAAAAAAATTGTTGAATGTAATAGAATAAGAAATGCTAAAATTTATGAAATTAAAATGTCAGATAAAACTATCGTATAATTTAGTACTAGTACTTGTAAGCCAGAGTTCATGTAGGTTGTCGTTGGGGTATAAGGAGGATAAGATGTATCCAGTTGTCGTTGAATATGTATAAGTAGAATGACCAGAGGAATGACTATGGTGAAGAGATAAGCGGAGTCGTATTCCTCCTTTTCAGTTGTGGAGTGTAGCGTAGTTTAATTAGCTGGAGGGAGATACGATCAACCTTGTTTGTTGAGAAACCTTACTAAGGCATGAAGAAAATACTAACACACACACACACCAATGTGTATGCTGGACAAATAAAAACGGACTCGAATACGACGAACATCGGCGTTTCTTTGAGAGATGAGCTTTAAACTCTACATCCTTATTATTTGTAGAACAGTGTAAAATGGTATGAATAATCACAGTAATTATGCAATGTTCGAGAGCAATCACTGTATCGTGCAGTTACATATTATGCGTGAACAAATAAGATGAATATAAAGACATTACAGCAAGGCTCATAGATTAAATAAGTAACTGCAGTTATATAAAGGAAGCTCAGTCGAGATTATCGTCGAAAAAATGAAGGACAATGATGATTGCTGCATACAAATGCGGTGAATGAACATTCCAAACACTCCAAACTCTGTGTTACGCCTGCATGTAAACACGTCAACTTGATATACTTGAACTATTACGAGTTTACCTAGTCGGAAAACGAGAGCGAGGATCGAGGATCCGATGACATGACATACTACTCAAATTCGATTATCCCAACCCCCATACTGAATAAAACTAAGAAGACATGATGAGAATTAGAAACTGTATTCTACAAGCATCCAGAAATGTACGAGGTCCGAATCCAGGAGAGAATCAGGATCCCGGACTATGGATCCGGGACCGAGCCCTGGTCCTGGTTGTGGTCATAAAATGTTACAGATAATGCGTATTTATACATTTTGGTCGAATAGGAAACAGCATCGAATTCTGTGACATTAACAGTTAAGACAACCAATAAGAAGTAACATTTGAAGTGATATTGACAGTCCGGATGACCAATAAGAGACAACATTGAAGTTAAAACGACCATAATTTTGACCAGTAGGAATACCAATAGGATTTGACCAATAAATCTCTTAGGATATTGGATGAATATCCTAACACTTTGTTAGCGTTACTAACCGTTGCTAGAGATGGGGGTAGTTGAAAGCATTCAGGAACCTCGCTAGACTGCCTAGGCTGATGATTCGTATGCATATGCATGTCACCAAACCATCAACTTACTTAACCAGTCGCAAGATGTTCGAATAAACTAAAAATATTCTTAACCAGTTTCTATTTATATATATACGCTTCATTTTTTGAAAGGCGCTTAAATCAATAAACAATGAAAGGCAATTAAAACAATCTTTTGAATGAATCATTCAATTTACTATTACTACTACTAATAATGATAATATTGAGATTATTATATTAATTAATTATAACATCGTGAGTAAGGTTATACACACCAATGTTTGTGTTAGGTTAGTCACTAAGTATGCTTGAAACTATTACGGATTCACCTTAGTCCATAAACTAGAACGAGACAGTGAACCAGAGTCCAAGTAGGCTACCTTGATCCGTTGACTCGAAACGGCAAAAGAGAAGTCTTGATATTAGCGTTGAAAGTATATTCTACAACACCTAGCAAGCACAATGCATTCAAGTACATCACAGTAACGTCCTTGGAACAGTCACAAAAATAGCACAATAAAATACACAGCAGCCAATTACAGCCATGGATTTTCGTGGTGTGAAATGAAATCTCAAGGTCAACTGATTAGTCCATGCTCGAAAACATGAAATCTAAAATTAAAGCATATATCAAGCAAGTTGTGGAGATCTAACGTCCCCAACAGTGTTATAAAAACACTTATAATATATGAATATCAGTACCGAAAGACAAAACTTTCAATATAGATGTGTAAACGATTAGTAGACACTAGCATTTCACAAATCGATGTTATTTGTAATAATTTTAAGTATCTTCCGTCAATCGCTATTGACGGAAGGGGCTAGTGTAATAAATAATACAGAAGATATTTTTTTCATGGCTGTGTTGAATTCGAAGTAGGGTTCACCGTTATGGTGGCCCACAATTAAATATGCTATGAAATAAATCTCACCTCCCCAGTTGTGAAACAGCAGTAATAAGAAGCTAAGTATATAATCAGTTGAATGGATTTATTTATGGAAATCTTTCGTACCGACAAACGTGAGAACAAACAGCGTACAAGCAGAGTGAAGGGAAACGTCGAAGGCGAGTAGTAGGCCAACGCGATGCGATGAAGCATGACTAAGTATTTGTACATTTGAAATCATGAATTGGTCAATGTTAGACAACAATGTTAGACACCTGGAAGCCTCTGATGGACTACTGATGAGTCCCATACCAGGATGAAACGTCCATCCAGCGCTTCCAGGTATCTAATGATGGTCTAACATTGACCGACTGATGATTTCAAATGTGTACCTTAACAATCTTCACAACCTTTTAATGTAAGTATTTATAGTCAGACAAAATAAGATGGTCATGTAATAAACAAAGTGAGCAATGCACGTACACACTCGGATAAAAACAACCAACGTCATGGTGTCGAGTAATGAGACAAGGTCGAAAGAGAAGTGGATAATGAATGACGTGAGGAGAATGGACTGATGAAAATGCTCAGAGGCTGAGAAAAGACCTGTGAACTCCATATTAAAGTATACACACTACAAATTCTATACAAATTCTTTAATTGGCAGAATTTATTTTAATTCTGTAAAAGTCTGTATATATATATATTATTCAGCTGATAAAATCGTTGATCATTGCATAGTAAACCATTTCATGTTTGTGTAGATCTCTTAGTGCTGGTCAAATCCTATAGATGAAGTTTCATTCTAGCCACTAGTCCAAAAGGACTCAACACAACACGGATCATGCTGAGATATTAGGGTAATCGACAGAAAACACTAGGCTTAGGTTTTGTGCTCTTTGGCACTTGTTAGCAAGGTGTACCTAGGTGTCATGCATGTCAGTTGATATTCTGGAAACTATTACGAATTCACCTTAGTTGGTAAACGAGAACGAAGAGAAATGATCGATTGACACGATAGGTTATTCTAATCCAAGCATCCCAAGGCCTTCACAAAGTAGAAGTCATGACAGGACGTTGAAAGTGTATTCAACAAGCACCTAAAAAATTGAGGTATTGACAAGCATACAAACTGAGTTTATTTATACATGATAGAAGCATCCTTTGGAGAGCGACAAAAAATAGCGTACTGAAATAATACATGAGCCAATAACAGTCAAGGATTTTTCGGGTGAGAAATGTAATCTCAAGTTCAGCTGATCAACCCATGAATAAAATCCAAAATTAAAACTTTTATCAAGTTAGCTCTGGCGATCTAAAGTCCTCAACACTACATAACATCTTAGTCTGAGAGACTTTAACGACACTAGGTCGTAAGCGTTAGAAAGTACCAGAACTTTCGAGATCACTGATACGCCGATTCAGCCTCATGCACCTACGATGCCAAACATGGTGGAATGTTATAACTCTGCATTTAAGTCTATAACGACATATAGGACCCAAACTGAGGTTTATATTGAGGAATAACTGTCTAGGTAGTTTAGATACGCGCTGTTGCCCAGTTTAAAATAAAAACAAGTGATTTGGGTAAATGATGGTTCTAATATTCATGATAAAATATAAATATATATCATTACCTAAACAAGTATTACCACTCAGTTATTCCACCAACAATTGTTCAATTATTCAAATCAGGAGCAACAAATAAATGAGATTCTATCCTTCATGGATGGATCAAATTCGTTCACAGGATAATATTTGGTTGCTTTACAACACAGACTGTTTCCTATTCTGGAAGGGTGCTTCAATACACAATCAAAATGCAAACTTCCAGTCAATGCAACCGACACAATCAAAAGAGGTACAAATCAATATGGCTGTCGTCATAACAAAGTATCAGCTTAAACAACATCAATGCGGTTCAGAAAGAAACGTAGAGACTTAGTGAAGGCAGAAGAAATAGAAACTATAATAAAATACAAATAGAATCGAACAGACTCACAAAATATACAACAGAAGGAATCAGTAAGGACAAATTACAAATGAATATACATTGAGGGATTTTCACAAACAAAGCCTTCAAAAAATGGATCTTGCAAACAAGTAAGATTTCTCATCTTCAGTTGATTTAAGGCACAGCGTGATTATCATCTAATGCTTCAATTCTAACTTAATTAACTAACGCCACAAACAAGAATCAATGTTCAAACTAACCAACCAATCGACCAACTAACTATTATGATTCATTTCACGATGAACATAATCAATGAAACTATTTCACATAACTTTTTTGAAGCACCTCCAGCATCGTTTTCATAAATATTATTTTTCTACTCTAACTTTTCCGAAATGTTAATATTCAAAACAGATATATTCGCGCTTCACTGACTCTCTTAAGGTAGCCAAATGCCTTTTCATCTAATTGAATGGGTATATTAGGCGACGCGCATAAATGGAGCTTTCTGGGGGTTGTGGTGGCGGCTACCTCTTCGTGGTCCTGCCAGGCAACGTGGCGTTGTTTACAGCGCTGTGGCTAAAAGCCGTTCCGAACGCTTAGGATACCGTGCCTAGCATGGTCCAGAATAATGGTACGTGTTCATGGTCGCAAGGCTGTGGATGCGGTTAGCCACTCTGGGGGATTAGGACTGAACGTCTCTAAGTCTGAATCCCATCCACCGAGCGTAGGTAAATTCCGATAATTGTTTGAGGACTTGTCCTCTATCATTCCGTAGTAGCAAATACCTTGAAACGGATGTAGCTTTCCAGGATGGCTGAAGGCGGCCTTGGACGTTCTGTTTGAGGAAGCAGCTGTAGACATCCTACAGTATTGACGCCAACCCTATGTGGTTGTCCCTTACATTCTGCACCCGATGTAGTGTGTGAACTGGCGTCGAGGCCCCTTAAACAAGGGTCTCCAGTAGGGTTCCGGGGTTCTACTGCTGAACTGGTACTGGATGCCAATGATGTCTGCCCGCTTACGTAGTGGGATAGACCCTGTTTGGCTGAGCGCTTGCGCTTGGTCGAGTCCATGACATCTTCCCCATGGGAGGGTGTACGTTCCGGTTGACCTTGTGGGACAGACTCAATCTGTAGCTTCATGTGGGGTCTGAGGGCTCCGGTCGGTTGTATCAGCGCAAGGCAGTTGGAGGCCAGACGGTTGGAATGGCTGCTAGCTAGTTCACTGCTTGGGTGGCTCGGTAATCCGCTTCGGGGTGCCAGGTCCAGCTGGGTAAGCCCGCCGCGCCGCCCTTACCGATTTATGAGTATGAGTAGTGGATTGGTTGGACGGATCTTGTTGGTTCATAAGTGCCCAAGCTGGGGCCACTGCTCGTGTGCGTGCTTTTTGGACGTCCACCTGTCTTCATACCAAACTGGACAACATGTATGTTCCCAATTGGGGCAGGGGTGATTACTGTTGGCTACAGTGAGAATCCTTGTGTTGCCTAAAAAGCAACGATGTGCATGTGCAGTAGGCTTGATGGTTAACCATGACTTATATACAAATATTATATTAGTGTGCTAATAATGATTTACTCGTGT
Organism: Schistosoma turkestanicum; assembly: GCA_944470395.2. Taxonomy (NCBI): domain Eukaryota; kingdom Metazoa; phylum Platyhelminthes; class Trematoda; order Strigeidida; family Schistosomatidae; genus Schistosoma; species Schistosoma turkestanicum. The sequence continues at coordinate 3,583 of CALYCR020000284.1, read as the reverse complement.
CCACATATATTTATTGCTTCGTTAGCGATCAAAAATGCTATATATTACACGTATGGAATATTAAACACTAAAACAACTATCACATTGAGAAAAACAAGTTGAGAAGATAGATTTGTCAATAACAACATGTTCAATGTTCATTTTTACTTGTGAGATATACATACAATTCGATGAAATAATAATCATCATACAGTTGAAGAGTTTTGTGTGAATGCAGGCAGGCGAAGAATCAAGATACAAGTTCTGAGTTTATTGAACAATGAACAGATCCCCCACACCATGAGATCATTTTAAAATTTACTATTTAATAGAAGACTTGCTTATATGCCAGTCAAATATCGATTTTTTTTAAAAACCTTCGCAAAATAGTCATTGATACCTTTTAATAGAAACAAAAAATCAGTAGATTTCTTTTTAATCAATAAATCAACTGATCGTATGATTTGCTTTTCTAAGGCATCATATATTTATGAAGATTTTTTGATAACCTTGAAGTTACCAAAAAAAAAATTTTGTTTTAGTTCGATTAAACAAGAATGGTTTAATGGTTGAATCTCAGAATTTCAACCTTGAAAATAAATTTTGACAATGAATTGTATTGTTTTTTAAATTCGATTAATCAATAATGATAAATTGTTTGATTATGACAGTGTGTTTAAATTAACTATACTATCGTGATTGACAGATTGGTTTGATGAATAAAAAGTGTTTTGAAAATAGGAAAGTGTGATATATATTCACTGGAAAAAAGTGACTGATACTATTAGGAAATATCGTGTAGATGTTGGAAAACTAGCTTTCCAATTACAAATACAAGCAAGATTCTGAGATACAACACTGCATGCGCCAAACAAATCGATCTTGACAGCGATGCCTTGGAGGATGTTTACATCTTTACATCAGTGACGAGCGAAGTGGATCTGATGCAGAAGTGAAGGCACGTATCAGCAAAGCAGGGGCTTCATTTCTACAATTGAACAACATCTGGAACTCAAAACAACTATCAACAAACACCGAAGTCGGAATTTTCAATACAAATGTCAAGACAGTTCTACTATATGGAGCGGAAACTTGGAGAACTACGAAAGTCATCATCCAGAAGATACAAGTATTTATTAACAGTTGTCTACACGAAAATACTTCGGATCTGTTGGAATCACACTAACAGTAACAATCTACTTTTGGGGAGAACGAACCAGATTGCAGCAGAGGAGGAAATCAGGAATAAGTGGTGGAAGTGGATAAGACACACACTGAGAAAAGCATCCAACTGTGTCACAAGACAAGCCCTCTCTCCAACGACGTTATCAAACTGAATCAGTATCCTATCATTCACATTCCTAACAGTAGTCAGTCTTCAATATATGATGATTACCATTTGATGCTCTCATCTATATCTATCTGTCTTACTTTTAAATTAGCTTCCCATGAAAACTTTAGAAATTAATTTCACTTTCAAGTTAATTTCAGTCTTTCTCGTCACACAGTGTGAATCTAAAACGTTTAGCGTCTGTTAGTTTTCATCAATAAAATGTTTCAGCTAACTTTTTAAACCTTTACCAAATATCACTGATCATATTTATATTAAAGATTTCAAAGCACAATTATCTGCGCATTAATAGAAGTACTTACTGATGAACTAATTATCGAGTTAATAAATTACTAGTTCGGATTGCAATTTAACATTAATCATTTGAGTAATACAATGTGAATGAACACTGAACTATATGATTTTAAGTTCTAGTTTTAAATATATTTGAAGATTCAAAAAAGAGAGTTAGTTATGCCTTAACTGGACGAGTTATTAAAAAAAAAGAGTGCACATTATCTAGATGCACCATATAGGTTATACACATTCGAAATCATCAATCAACAATTGATAGACCACAACACCACTGGAAACCTGAAAGCACTGGACGGCCGTTTCATCCTGTTATGGGACTCGTCAGTAGTGCGCATCTACGATTCCGCACTTATACCCATAACAGCACACGAGACCAAATCGGTCGCAGTCAAAACCTAGAAGGACTAAATCCTCCGCCATCTCAATACCAAACAATCAACGCCAGATGAGTGATCTGAATAAATCGTATTCAATTCATAACCTGAAAATCCTATGTTTGGCGTTTTACATTATCTTACTTATTCTGAAACTAGAGTGAAACAGCCGTTTAAATGATACCTTATTTCAAAAATCGAACCCAGTACACTCGGTCTCGCATATGAACGCCACGAAACTGTGGACCATTGAGTCAGCCAACATCCTATGGCGTTAATGTTTGTCATGAATACATGAGAGAGAATTTTGATGAGTCATTTTGTTAAACTCCTCTTTATATTGGTGCCGGCTCATTGATCCAATGGTTAGGCGTTCGCGCACAATCTCGAAGGTCCCGGGTTCAAATCCTGCCAGGTGCAAGAGTCGTGGATGCCCACTGCCACTGATGAGTCCCATATCATGACGAAACGTCCGTGCAATGCTTTCAGCTTTCTAATGGTGGTCTAACAACAATTGATTGATGATTTCAAATATGTTAAAACACTAATCTCTATAATCCTAATTGAAAATATCGTAAAAGTATTCACTAAAAGATAAGTTGTCTGCTTTTTTTTATTACATAAAGGACAAGAAGCGTATTACTATAATCAGCAAGAAATCATTGATAGTAAAAACAATAACAAAACTAATATTGAACTATGACTAATACACGTCAGTTTTTATTTATGTCGCTTGAAAATTGAATACAATTTTGGAATTTGTTCAAGTTAAACAAAACTACTTAATTCTTATGAATGGATTATCATTAACAATGGAAGCACATAATACAATATCTTATCCCGTTAACAATTCACTAGTGATAATTTACATCAACACAGTATTGTTGTTAAAATATTGAACTTTGAATATAAAGTTTGTCAATTCAGATATGAAAGCATTATTGACTAAGCTACAGATTTTTGTAAAGCTGATAGTAAGAGTTTATATATTCCCACTGTTATTTCATTTTACTGCCAGTTCCAAACCCAGATAAAGGAAGAGGGTTTGGTACGGGGTTAGAGACCTCATCCAAAAAACTAACTTGCCATAACATCGCTAACCACAATAGTTGTGCAGCCTATGCTCCATTACGGATGACAGGCTTCAGAATAGTAATAAGAAATGTTGATTGATAGATTTTTCTAAGCTAAAGGATTTAATTTTTCAAGGTTTTCAGTGTTTTTATGGACTATATCAATCAGCTTTATTTTATCTCTTATAGAGAGATATGGATATTGTTTTTTTCTAGTGAAATCATGACTGGATCATTGTTGGAATACCATTAGAAACCTTGAAGCATTGGATGACCGTCAAGTCGTAGTATGGGACTCTCTGGCAGTGCACATCTGCTCGTGGGAATCTAACCAAAGACAGTCGGTTTTGCGTATGAACGCTACGAACCTGTAGACCAGTGAGTCAGCATCCAGAGGTGTTAATGTCTAACTGTGATCAATCCACAGTCCTGCACAACCTCATTCAGTGTCTCTAGTAGTTAACTGCCTACACCCAACACGGTTGAACTCCACTGGTCACAGCTTCTCACTT
>CALYCR020000283.1:0-14513 GCA_944470395.2 Schistosoma turkestanicum | reverse complement strand
AAACATGAATTAATGAACAATCTTTCAAACATGCCGTCATTTTTAAAGACGTCTTTGTGAAATAGTGAGTTTCCTAATCATACACAACCCATATCATTTGAATAAGAGTAGTTGAATTTAATGAATTGAAAAATATGCTCATGAATAATTTTATATAAAACAAGAAAGTATAACATCAGTGATGGCCGCTTTTTTGATAAGGCGTTGTCTACTAGGATAGAAAAACCTGATTTCTACCCACAATTTGGTAATACTAGCCTGACTGCAAACATTTGATTTGTTCTAGTGCGAAAATAGATTGATTGAAAAATGATGAGATTGAGAGTATTTGAATTAATGTTGTAGCCAATCATGTCAAATACTTAATAATTCAGCTTGTAAAGGAAATATTCACTTTGTGTTTTGACTTCAGAAGCCCTCATTTTACAATAGTCTAATCACTACAGTGAATCGAATGCGTTTATTAATTTTCATAATCATACTTTTCGGACAACAATTTCATCAGGTTTCTCAAGAAAATACCCTTGATAAAACGTAATTATCTGGTTGTTACCTTAAATATTCACAAATTGATAAGTCGCAGTCTGCTACTATCAGAGTTTTGTGTGAGTGCAAGAAAGGTGTAGGTTCAATAAACAGCGAGAAGCTTTATTCTTTGATGACTTGTGATATTACTAAACAATTTTATTTTTGGAAAAATTTTTTACCTTAAACAATCGAAACACTAAAATATCAAAGTTGTAAATAAGCTTTGCGACCAATTGTTAATTGATTACTCACAGTGATTATCAGTAGTGCTTCATGTTATTCAGCTGACCACTTGAACAGTCTTTATAAACTTCATTTCAAACTGCAGAAGAATCAAAAGTAATGAACGTTTGAAATACCTGATGATTGAAAAGATGAACTGTCATTCATTTCTAAATCGTGGATATTAAATTGCAGAAATGATTGATGTGATGATGACTCATGTACTACTGTTTGGTTACTAACAATATAATGTTAAATCCATAATTTTTCTGGCAATGCTTATCAGAGTATGCTCTTCAAAAATGATAAAAAGTGATTCAAATTAATTATCTTAACATGGAAAACGGTGAAACGAGTGACTATTTATTTTTAAATAATTTCAACATTGCTATCCATTGGAATTCATTAGACCTTTCAGCAGATCAAAATGATATATTTTTTGATATGATAAAAACCCTTGCTGCGTAGCACGTTTTGCTTATAACTGACAATGCCTCTGTTGATATTTTAGTCTATTTTACTAACTTATGATGAATGCATCGATACAAACTGTCTTTTTATAAACCAAATATGAAATGGGCTTCAGTAAACTGTGAGTTTCCCTCCAAATATTGAATTTCTTTTGAAACTATTCTTTCACTAACCTAATTTTGTTTTACATGAAGTCTTTTGTGGAAATATAATGGTTCGAACGGAAAGAACGATAGATAAAATCATGTTTGTATTCAAGTGAATAATATTTATTACATCTATGCCACTGGCAAGTTCATTCTGGATTTCTGAAGATGCGTATTTTATTCAAAGCATGTTCCTTACAATCTAGGAACATATCAAGGTAGTATAGTTGATCAACTTACCCATGGATATATCTAAAGTAAAGGAATATGGCTTGTAGATTTCTCTGTTGTACATAGTTGTGAGTGATCGAATGAAAGAGTGTTTGCACATAAACTGAAAATTTACAGCTCGATATGATACCAAGATATCGTCGGCTGTCACAGTTTATCGCATATCAGTTTGAAAAAATACATTTTATTGAAAAATAGACTGAGAAACACTCATCAATTTCCTTGTGAATATTGATAATATAAGAGTGAAAGGCAAACGAACGCAAAATTTTACGAAGTAAATTTTCAACATGATATTTGCCTAAAATAAGTATTTACAACTTAACCAACCTTGACAGAAACTTATTAGTGTTTTCTGTATACAAAATAAATTCATTTACAATAAACACTTCCATTCAATTGTATTTCAAAGCACATACCTAAGATTTAGGCATGCAAAATTGAACAAATTTTCAAATGATGAATGTACTTCCGTTAAAGTCAATCGACTTTTGAGCAATACGCATCTGGTTAAACATGAATTGTCTTCCTTGGAAACGATTTGTTGGAAAATGTTTTGTGTAATATAGTAAGAAGAAGTCACATTAATAATGGTGAAAAATTTTATTCAAAGAACTTATTGCAGATCCTAGCTTCCTATAAACTTTGTTAGTGGATGTACATTTGTTGACCCGCTTCCCGACCTAAAAAATGTTGTTTTGTACTCTCTTAATTTTATTACTTGTGAAGCGAACGCACATGAATTAGTTATACCATATTTTTACCTCTTTTAGTCTGTATAACCGCATATTTTGTAGTTCTTTCCGTTCAACCATCCGGAATAATTTTAAATTCAATGAAGAATCAACATGGGTCGAGATGGATGTCTACTTGCTCCAAAATGTAACTTATCGGTTAAATGATAATACATCACGAAATTCCTTTGCACGATCCTGAAGCAAACAAAAGACATCAGATTCCAATCTGTTGTCAACTTCTGTGAAAAAGCGCTCAAATTGCGATTACTTTGGTAAAATAGATTTGGACCTAAGCATCAATGAACGCTTTTTTTAAGGGCGAATAATAATAATGTTCAGCTGAATGATGACATCACAGAGATGAGTGTGGAAATTGAAATGTTCATCGTTGCTAGAGTATGTTGATGAAGACAGTAAAATGCATTCTCAAATTGCTAATATGTGTTTGCAGTGTGTGGGCACTTTGTAAATAAGCAGAGTTGTTTCATGATAAATACATATTCACTATGTTTTTGACAGGCTAGTATGTTGCGTTCCAGCTTGAGATGTTTTAATTATTACTGCTTTATGTGGAGTAGTGAATATTCAGTGGTAATAAATTAAAGTAAAACCTAATGCATGACCAGACATATTGAGAAGTAGTTCTCTTTTCAAACATCAAATATGTCGTTATTTTTACGATGGATTCTTATTAAATAATGAGTTATGTAATTATCAGTCGTCTGTAATAATAACTGAATTAAACAATAAAAGACTTGTTTGCAAAAACATTAACGACGATAATTTCTCCAATGGCTTATTTAGCAAAACCATTTGTGATCTGTTATTCACGAACTCTACTTATTTTGAACAAAAACAGAAGGATCAAAACTTAATTTGACATCTTTGCTACCCAATCCAGAGTAAAACTATTTATATATTCAGTGTTAAAGAGAAATGCGATGACGATATAAATTTATTAGATGAAATAAATACCTGCCTCTATCTTAGTATCGAACTGAATATTCTGACATTTATCAAGCGCTCTATGGTCACTTCATCTGTCATTTCTTTTTCGGAGGTGAGGCAGGAATTATTTTTAAAATGAGATTTTAAATGAGATTAGAGAATTATTATCTGGTAGTCAATATCTACTCTAAATAAGAAAAGTCACTCTCTGTAGCATCTTGACGTCAGGACCTTTTATTATTTGAAATGACAGCCAGCTTCCATTGAATAATTATTCATGTCTATCATGTACATTAAAAAGAAAATTGAATACCCTTTTTAAAATAGAAAACTTAAATGAATTATCGAACGGCTGATTTCCCAAAACATTATATCGCATCATTGTAATTACGAGACATTACTGATCTTTTCTTATTGTGTTGAAATTTTTGTGCAATGACAGAGAACAGTCAAAAACAGAAGGACAGGCATTGAAAAAAATATTAGGTTATATCATTGCTTTTGATCATAAGATCGGAGTTAGTATGACTAGTCCTTTATTTAGATCGTTGGTTTTCAAAGTAAAAAAATAAAGTAGATAAAAAAATGGGGGATGCTAGGTAATATACATTTTATACCAAAAAGATGAAACAAATTTGTCATATTACTGCATATAAAACTTCAAATACCACAACAAATTTACTTCAGGTCTTCAAACTGAATAAATTTATGAATCAATAAATTTCATCTTATCAGTAAGCTAACATAAAGCCTTGTTTTGTGATCATCTTCTGAATAAAAATTGACCGTCATAGTAGTATGTTCCAAATGTCGATATGTTACGTGCGACTGCATTTTGAATACATCACTCGCAGTGTATGACATGAGGATTCATTCCATACGTACTCCTTGATATCCATTGATTCGAGGGTTGAAGTACATTACTATACAGATATTTGTAACTGAACAGAGACAAATTCCGTCAGTGTGATTAAATTCAAAATGTGGATGGAATAACACGAGGAAAAAAATATTTGGTGAATTTTTATTCGAAACATGAAGTACCAATTTGAACAACTGATAGATAATAAGAACAAAAATCATAAATATCATATATAATTATGAATAAATAATATAATTATATCATAGGGAAACGAATGGAGATAACAAGTGCAAAATCCAGTTTAATTTGAAAAATGATGTACATGCGTGTTCAGGCATCACAGTTATTCAATGCCGATGATGAGCATTCACAATTTTTACACGTTTCACAATAAATTGCACAAATGGCATGTCCACGACTGGTCCATCATTAGACACATTGTCTACAGAACATCAGCGATAATTGCAAGCAAGCAAGCTTGATGAGCCGCAACTACTATTCAACAGAGTACTAAGCAAACGCAAATGAAAACAATTCAACACAGAATGTTACGTAAACATAAATGAAGGCTGAACTCTTTCTTGTTTTCTCTGTCATTATGACACCAATACATAAACTAATTATCGTCGTGGTCACATACTCGGTTTTCAACAGGGTATACTTTTCTGATATAATTAACAACTCTCCTAAAATCCGAGTGTGAGTTACGTGTAAACAAAAATAGCCTTACCTCTCTTATATCCCACTTGTGGATCCATTATAAGACAGCTTTCAATCGCATTTTTTGCCTTTCCTTTACAGTAGTGAATTAAATATAATAAACGCAAATTATCGTCCTTTACTCTGGGTTCTATAAACGACTCAAACTGCTTAACGAACCTAAAGTAGACGCGGTGTTTGCCGTCAAAGAATAGAAGTTCAACCTTAGGTAATTCCAAGCCTACTATCGGTGTCCTAAGCATTTGATCCTTCTCTGGTACCTTAGAATTCTCGCCCAAATTTTCTTCCTTAATGCCTTCTAAGGGTGACTTACAATAATAAGTATCAAACGTAACATCATTACTGGTGGAAAGTGAACCCATTAAACAAGAAGCATAAACGACTTGCCAAGCATTTCGGGATTCTTAATGGTCTTCCACCCTCTTCGTTTTGCTTAATTTCGGGAGCTCATGGTTAATTGAAGTTCAACGGAAGAAAAAAAGCAAACACAAAATATAGAAATTCCACTGGTACGTTTTCGTCAATGAAAATCGAAAAAGATCAGAAAACTATTTTCCAAAATACAGTTCGATCAAAAAAAGATAAGTAATCCAAAGTTCTCCCAAGAAGTTTAATATTGTAAACGATTAAATTTCCAAATGATTCCTTATTCTTCTTAATGATCAGATTGTAGAAGGCTTGTTCTTCCTAATTGTCAGACTGTAGACGAATTTTCTACCGCAGCAGTTCAATTTGATTCCAATAGGTGTCGAACGCATGCTCCCTTAGTCAAATATCAAAGCACGATAATTCTAGGAGAAATCTCAAAATATAGAAATAACAACAATAAACAATGATAAAATCTCAAAATGGAATCAAATGAAATACCGAAATGTCAACAGAAAGAGTCAGTCATTTCATAACACGAATATATAAACGTGAAGAGATTTTCCAAAAAACAAAACACTCAAAAAAGATGCTACAAAGAGAACTCAGTGAAAGCAACTGAAAGTTATTCAGCACACAATTTTACGTAAACTTAAATAAAGGCTGAACTCTTTCTTGTTTTCTCTGTCATTATAACATCAATATAAACTAATTATCGCCTTTCTATTCAGTTGGAATTTAAAAGTAAAATAATCTAAAATCACTGACATATATTAGAAAGAACTGAAAAAAGTCACGCAATAATTTTATTGATTGTTAATTAGTAGTTGAAGTAAAGTTTAATCAAATGAATATACTTTGAATACTCAGATTACTGATAAAATTCCATGGTGGAATAATGTACACTGTAACACTGCTTATTCTGGCAAGATCTGTGGGCAGATTAGGCGCGAAACACTGTCTTTCATAAGTCCATGCTTATCGCATCTGATTTACACTTCTGAGAAGACCACATCAGTGATAATGCTGTGTCACGCGTAACAGCACGATGCGCAATGATGATTTGGAAATGCCGTGTAACGTCAAAATGAATATTGCTATATCCGACGGGGTTCAAGTTAGCAACATAGAAAAGCAAGTATACAACGCGAATCAATAACACATTACAATTTCATCGAGATTCTCATTTCGAAATATAAGTAGCAATTTTTCCACCGGTAGAAATGATCGAACAAAATTTGCTTCAAATATATGTACATTCATATGCAATAGTTAGCAGGTACCACATTTTCCGTTTCAGTCCATGTCACTTCGTCCATCCGAACAACTGATGATATTCCACATATTTGTATATAAGATCACTTTCGCCTTCTGACCTAATTGAGAACGTTGTCCACAGTGTCACACAATAGTTTTAGGTTGTAACAGCTATTTGTGTTGGAATCGGTGCAGCCTAAATTTACTACCTTCTCTCTCGGTCGACGATCATCCATCGTCCGCGGGATGATCCATCATCCATTTTATCTAAAAATGTGTCAATCTATCGAAACATCTGATGCTGAATTAAATCAGTGATTGTTTGATTGGTAATTGATAGTTGAAATAAGGTTGAATCAAATGGATGTACCTTGAATATTAAGTTTACTGACTCAATTCCATGGTGGAATGTTTACTGTGAAGCTGGTCTTTATGAAAAGATCTGTGAACTCTTTCTTTTCCTAAGATGAGCGTTATTTTATTCTTTTGAATGCCCGACTCTGAATAATATTATAATTTTTCATTCAAAAGCCCATCAAGATCTTGTGGTGAATTGTATCACATTTAAAATTATAAAAAATGTCATTACTTTTTTAATTGAATATTTTTATCGACTGAGTCGAACGTTTCCTTAACTCACGTCCTCAGTACGTGTTTTTGAAAAGCAAATCGACTTGCTTGTCCGAAACAAATTAAACTTCTGGTACTGAAACTTGCTTTTAACAACCAATAACTTTAATTGAAAGTTTGATTGCAGTATAAAATCGTTGTTCGCCATTTACATTCATCAAGTGTTTTAAATTTGTCACTCAAATTCTGAACAATACGGACAAAAGCAAAGATCGTCTCTTTTACAATGCAGTGTTGAATCGACCATTATCCATATAAGACTACAATTATTATCAGGTGTCAAACTCATTCAGATAATTTTACTGAATATCAGTGTAACAGATAGATTTTTGTTGACGGATATCATTTGAAACATAATGTCTTTATTTCGATTGACCTGAATGATCATATTGATATACGACCGCTTATTATTGATCGTCATGTAAAACAACCTATGAAGATGTAATGATTACTTCTGCTGAAAAATTCAATAAGGTAGCTTCATGATGCATCTGCATTCCCAACAATATGCACATGAAATCATCAACAATCACTTCTTTACAGATGAATTTTATTGTGACTTCATTCTGCTTAATTAGACTTAGTCTTATTGAGTTTTTATCGTGAAATCTCCCTAATAATAGATTGTAATGATCATCTGTCAAAGATGATATCAGATATTACCATTTATTCTTTAAAATTACTGTCCTTAGAACACAATTGTTTCATTGAAACTTGTAAACCTGATATTTTACAATTATATCGCATTATTATTTAGTTTACTTGTAGTATGATGAACAAGCCATTAAATTTCCAAAAGCATTTAATTCCCAAAATTAAAACCACGACCTACTTGAAGCAGTATGTATGCAGTAAGTATGAAATAAACTGAGAGAGTAGAAACTGATTAGTTACTTAACATAAGTAGTTAGCTGTGATTTTTATGACTGGTTTTTATGAAACCTTGGTAGAAAGTATGTGGATATGGCATGACAAACTTATTTTGTAAACAGCTTTTGATACTATTTGTATTTATTCTGTTAATTTTCACAGCCTATGCATGCTTCAATAAATTAATGTACATTTTGTTTCAGTGTGTGTCCTTGAATATATCAGGCGCTTTAACTGCTCCACGTTTCCGTTCTGTGTACACAAAGCACGACACTCACTGCCTGATCATATCAAATACACTTTATATGCATATCTCACGTTCTCAATTGTTCATTAATGCGATAACTGGATTCTAATACGTATATTGTCTACATTGATAGACTGCAATCATACATGTATGCTACTGTGCGGATAGTCATTCCACTTGGACTATTAACATTTCTATAATTGTAGATTTATGGTACCAAACACAACCGAACACGTACAAGCAGCCGTATAAAGTAACGTCCTTACATATTTATTGTGTTTAATACATTTAACTGATATATTTAGTTATACATCTGTTTGTATTCAATAACTTTGTTAATATTTTGAAAAAACATATTGTTTGGTCCATTACAAGTACATGTTTTTGACTGAAATTTGTTTTTAGAATGCATGAATAATTGTTGGAAATACTTCAACCGTAAGAAACAATGAATAAATCATTTTCGATGAGACCATTTTCACGTTTCATCTGCATTTAAACCATGTAAATACACTGAAGATCAGTTAATAAAGTCCAAGAAGAAAATAAGCAAAAGCTCTTGCTGATATAAAATCAAATGATGTTAACCAGGAAATATCATTTCATATGAAATTGGTAAAAACATATACAATACATAATCTGTAATTAGTTATCCTGATTGCGATCCTGATGTCGGTTCTGAGATAAATGTCAAAATAAACAGTTTAAGTGAGTATAACAGCAGAATGGGAAGAGGTTTCGCCACAAATTGTGGGAACATATATTTATCATGATATCAGCATATCGAATAATTTCCTTTCTAACAAGCTTCTTAACAAGCGTAAACTGTACATGATTACTATTCGCATGAACTTCACTCCACGCTTGCATGTGCAAAAAGGTTTACAAACACGAGTTCACATTCTTCTACAATGAAGACATCAGATGTCCGTACGAATATCGCTCAAATATTATGGATTGAATTTCGTCATGTTGGTAATTGTAGGTTGTTATTCGGTTGCTATCTCAAGGTGAAATAGACAGACCATGTCGTTTTTTATAAGAGTATTCTCTTCGAATTATAAGAAAAATTTAGTATTCATTCGGCGTTCATTGACATCAATGAATTCATGATTCCAGGAAATCGATTTCGAAATCCTTCTCAAATATATGAAATAACTTCAAATACCACCATTCTTAAACTTACAGATTATATTGATCAGGTAACTATTAGTAAATGGAATTCAATATACGAAGTTACCTTTCTACTAACCTGTGCAGTCTATGAATATTTTGTATCATTTTTATATTCAAACGTAGAAGGAACACCACGTCATATCATTTGGTAAAAAAACCTGCTACCGAATCCAAAATAATCAAGGAAACGACGAGTAAAAATGAATGAGCAATCTCCATGTTATCAGGACATTGGTGGAATGAAAATCAAAAATCCATTTTTCGAACGTTTTAACTTTTCATACACTTTCGACCAGCAGTAAATATTGAGCTTAACGTAGCTTATTAAAGTAAATGCTAAGTTTGAGGCATGACAGAATGCATTTACTTACTTCAGACTAGAGATATAAAGTATTTGCAATCGATGTTTCTTGTGAGGTTATCTTCAGATTAATAAATTTGCTTAAGTCAGCAAATATGAAATAAATTCATAGATTCAGAAGACGCTTACCAAAAATGACTAGGACATTAAAGCCGAAGTATATACATAATAAAATAGATCAACAATGTGCAAAATTTATATGTAGGTTGTAAATATGTCATTATTTATATTTAATTTTAAAAATCTAAATGAATAAATATTTTTCTGCTGAAAAATTTCAAACATTCGCAATTCAAAATTCCTTTATAGAAATTCCGTGTACTTAATCACGAATAAAGATGAATGGTCGAAAGAAACAATTATATGAGCTTCTACAGAAAAATCAAACAACGGAAGATTATTTTTTCTTATATATGAAAATTCGAATAAAAGTGTATGAGTAATGAAGTACTGGTCTAGTTATGGACAGGTTGCGGACATGGCAATCGATCAATTTATTGTGCAATGTGTGAAAATTGCGAATTCTCATCAACTACATTGAATAACTGTGATGACTGATCACGCATGCATATCGAATTTGAAGTGCACGTCGATAAAGCGATGTTGTCTAGTATCGATTTCGGTATAAATCGGATAGACTGATTTAATTCAGCATCAGATGTTTCGATAGATTGACACATTTTTAAAAAAATTGAATGATGAATCATCCTGCGGACGATGGATGATCGTCGACCGAGAGAAGGTAGTAAATTTAAGCTGCACCGATTCGTGCACAAAAAGCTATTACAACCTAAAATTATTGTGTGACACTGCGGACAACTTTCTCAATTAGGTAAGAAGGCAAAAGTAATCTTATATACAAAAACGTGGAAAACCATCAGTTTTTCTACTGAACGCAACGACATGAATTGAAACGGAACATTTCGTAATTGCTGACTATTGCAGATGAATATACATTCTGCAGTGAATGACTTCTCTGGCACCACTGATTGCCACTCACGCAGTCTCCAGTCGATAATAAGCAAATTGTGTTCGATCATTTCTACCGGTGGAAAAATTGCTACTTATATTTCGAAATGAGAATCTCAATGAAATTGTAATGTGTTATTGATTCGCGTTGCATACTTGCTTTTCTATGTTGCTAACTTGAACCTCGTCGGATAAAGCAATATTCATTTTGACGTTACACGGCATTTCAAAATCATCATTGCGCATCGTGCTGTAACGCGTGACACAGCATTATCACTGATGTGGCCTTCTCAGAAGTGTAAATCAGATGCAATATGCATGGACTTACGAAAGACAGTGTTTTGCGCCTAATCTGTCCACAGATTTCGCCAGAATCAGTAGCGTTACAGTGTACATTCCACCATGGAATTTTATCAGTAATCTGAGTATTCAAAGTATATTCATTTGATTAAACTTTACTTCAACTACTAAATAACAATCATTAAAATTATTGCGTGACTTTTTTCAGTTCTTTCTAATATATGTCACTGATTTTAGATCATTTTACTTTTAAATTCCAACTGAATAGAAATGCGATAATTAGTTTTATATTAATGTTATAATGACAGAGAAAACAAGAAAGAGTTCAGCCTTCATTTATGTTTACGTAACATTCTGTGTTGAATTATGTTCAGTTGCGTTTACTGAGTTTTCTGTGTGCAATTTTTTTTGATTCTTTTGTTTTTTGGAAAATCTCTTCATGTTTATGTATTTGTTTTATGATATAACTGACTCTTTCTGTTGACATTTTGGTACTGTATTTGATTCCATTTTGAGATTTTATCATTGTTTATTGTTGTTATTTCTATATTTTGTACCTATATTGAAGTTTTTATGTTTGCTTCTGAACTGTACACATGTTGATCAAATTTGATATATAATATGGTCTTCAGCCATATTTGGATTCGATATCGTTGCACTTAATACTAGCATCACATAATTTTGGGAACTGCATACCCATCAGGGTAACTGGGAGTAGGAAGGTGTATTAAAAGTAAGGTAAATGTTTGTATTTCCATTTTATTATATAAATAGACCGATTTCTGCTAGAATTATTGTCTTTTTATATTGGATTAAGGGAGCATGCGTTCGACTTACACCTATTGGAATCAAATTGAACTGCTACGATAGAAAATTCGTCTGCAGTCTGACAATTAACAAGAACAAGCCTACTACAGTCTGATCATTAAGAAGAATAAGGAAACATTTGAAAATTTATTCGTTTACAATATTAAACTTCTTGGAAGAACTTTGGATTACTGCTACGGTAAAAAATTCATCTACAGATCATTTCTGCCAGAATACATTATTAATAAATATCACTTAAATCCGATCAACCATGCAACAGCCTTGAGTAATCTAGTCCAAGCTAAATTATAATTAATAAGTAGATCAACAGTGGATTCTCCAACTATTACATGCGTGGACATTACGTTCTTTAATTCTAAATTGGAGCTGATGGGAGCTGTGTTTACCAGGTACCTTGTACGACCCGCAGTCCAGATGTACTCGACAACACACAACAGACATGTTCCCATCGTCACTCTAGCTTTCTGTGACCTCCTCCCAAACCTTGACATCATCAATGTTGAAGCTTAGATTCTTCGTGATAGATGCAAAAGTCCGAGCTAATTGTTTTTCCTTAGAAGGTACAAAATCTCCATTGGGTGCGCACCTTTGGGTAAGACTGTTGGATATTCACGACAGCCCGCGTTTGCTATGAATGTTTTAAACTGCGCTTTCGTGCATCATTTACTAATAGTATAGGTAAGACCAACTCATCGGAGATCCGTCACAGAACATCACAATCCTCTGCAAAACTTGACGCTCGTGACACTCGGAACCTGTCAGCACTGTCTGAGGACTACCATACGCGCTGCTGCCTTCAACGACTGTGCGGCCGTAAGTACTTCGCGTAATGCGTGGCTTAGACAAGTTTGAAGTCTTTAAGGGTGTGTGACTGCGTTGCTTTAAGCGCCGTTGTCACTATAGAACCGAGAAACATTAGTGTTACTAGTCGCTGTCAAATCGCGATGTATAAGTCAACGGAATGTCATGCCACTAGCCCCATATCCAAATTTCTCCCGAGAGCGCGTTTTCACAGTGTAAGGATCACTCGATAGTATGTTTTTCTCAGACTATGGAGGCGCGTCGCGACAGCTGTAATCTGATTGATTGTGGGAAAATAGATTGACCATCAGCGTGGGAAAACTAAACGTGTCTCAAACCCTATCTGCACGGCAACGGAAAAATCTCTAACCCAGCGTGATCGCCTTTACTGCACTCTGTGGAAATTTCGCTTTCGACTGTACTCATCCTGACGTCCCACAAGTTTAACTCCAATACTGTGTTTGCCCGCGTATAGCTACAATCCTGCTGGTACATAGGAATGTGTGTTAATGGTTTGCCTACACGAATTCAGAAAGGGGTCGTGTTATGGAAAAGCTACACTGCGGACTATAATGACCTCTGCCTCCGTAGAGAGGGCACGCATTTCGGTGTGCGTGTAACTTTAAATTCAAACGGCCCATGCAACCGTGAGATATTCAACAAAATAATCCCAATGTCCGGTCCGTACGGAAGTCGCTCCTGCAAAGTCATGTTCTGTATCCTGTACAGGCTTTCTGCTCTTTCTTGCTGCGATGAATAGGTTTCGAGGAACCTGTAAACACCAGTCACGTTTATAGTCCACTTGGTTTTAAGCTCTGGAACCGCTCACTTTTTTCTACGAGGGAGTAATAACATCCAAAAAGGCGTGTTTTGTGCCTAAGCGCGCGACTGTGCGATGCCTTGCAAATTATCAGATATGGATGGTTGTCAACATAGTCGTCGAGAATAGAAACCTCTTATCTACAACTGTCCGAGAACATCGTGTATGCAATTCCTTTCTCGAATATTATCTTATCCGGTCTTTCCGTATAGCAGCGGAAATTATTAGCGCATAAAAGGGATGAGGACCCACCAGACGACGGGGGCCTTTGCGAACTACGGATCTGCAACGATGTTCAAACAACTATTAATTTAGCCCAAGTTCCCGTGTCACCGGTATATTGAAAGTCTCACCTTATCTTTGAGACCTAACCGATTAACTAACTTCGAGAATTTCCAATCCTTAGCAAAGTTAACTACATGTTTGGTTAGTAGCATCAATATTTAATAATGGAGTGTATGGTGCCGAATCCTGAGAAATTATCCAAGACGTCACAAACTTGTGTCCCGATGTTACCACCGACTTGGGTATTCTTGATCTCCTGTGTACTTCTTTAAGATCCGCATGTTGTAAGCACATCAGATCCACGCTTTCATTATGCGTCTTGTATCCTGCTCTTTCCTTGCTCTGTAACATATTCATTTTTGTGTCATAACTCTTCGGTACAGCGTTGTTTCGCATTGTGATCAATCAAGAACAAATTTTCGTGCAACTTTAAAGCCCTATCTGTAAATGAGTTACTACTTGGTGTCGTGATCACTGCTTTAATCACATTAAAGGCGTGAACTTTCACATTTCAACTTATCCCCTACATCATTACCCTTTTAGCCGGGACTTTGAGTTACAGTGTTACCGAATCTACCCAAACCGTGGATCCGTCAACGCGAAATCCTCCTGGCTCTTATCTTTCTTTCACAACATCACTAATTCTTCAAATATCTGTGTGCTCTCTACTGCTACGGTGTCATCATGATCCTAGCAATTAACAGCTTCACCAATTTATTCTGTAATTCCAGGGGTAAA
>CALYCR020000282.1:0-14511 GCA_944470395.2 Schistosoma turkestanicum | reverse complement strand
AAAAATTTGACGTTCAGTTATTTTCTTATCAAATGTATTCTACTTAATAAGTCTATTGTTACTACTATTATTCTTTATGCATTGACAAAGTGTTCTTCGGTTAACAAGGATAATTTTACTGCAGAACAATCAAACTAAAGAGTTTACTGAATAATTCAACCAACAGATAAGCAATAACTTATAAATCATTTAAGTTGTTTAAAAATCCAATACCCCTGTCTTGTTTAAATTCATTCATATACTGAATTTGTTTAAATTACCTCTCGATTACGTTTTTCATTCCATCAACAACTAAGTAATCTAAATTTGTCACAATCTACTATTTGATTTATCTGAACACAAAGTGTTTACGAGTCAGCTACTCAGTTCTCTCAATATTACAAATTCAGTTAGTTGATCATTTTCAAAATTTTGTTAACCCACGTTTAGGCCTCTTTACATTGAGATTATTGAGAACATTTGTAGCTCAGATGGATGATTGTTGCGGTGTTTCGTCCTCTCAGATGGATGTTTCGGTTGTGGACACTCATGGACATATATTCAATTGGAACAATGTGGAAATACTGGATAAGGGGAGTACAGAGAAAACTAGAGAATTTTCAGAAGCTTGGCAATCAAGTCAATCAGCAAGCAACAAACACATCGACATTGACCCAATTTATCAACCAATCAGAAAAATCATAGGCAACATAGGATCAAAAAACATATCAAAAGGGGGATACAATCAAAACAAAGGTGCAAACAACGACAGATTTATGGTCAACAGCAACCAAACAAGATCAAGGTTAACAGAACAAGCTGCAGGTCAAATGTAGAGAAATTCGAATACTTCACTTCTATTTGAAGTTTATGCTGATAATGTTGTTCAGAAGAACCATGAAAGCTCCACAACCGAAACATACTATATATATAGTTTTGAAACCATGAATCGATCGATGTTAGACCACCATTAGAAACCTGGAAGCACTGGACGGCCGGTTCGATTCATGGTTTCAAAAATGTGTAACTTAACGATCTTCACAACCCCGTAAGCGAATATATATATATATATATATATATATATATATATATATATATACATATATATATACATATATATATGTTTCCTAGGAAATCAAGGAATCATTTACTACTAAAACACATGAATTCAAATCACAGATGTTGTCAAGTTGCTAGATTATGTTAGAGAGAAAACGTCGTAGGTATATATATCTATCCAGTGATTGTTTGTAACTCTTATTTTTATATCTTCCTTGTATACATATTGTTCTGCTCGCCAGTTGGTATGCTTAGTGTCGATAAACGACAGCGAAGACAAATGATTTAGTGACACGATAGGCTACTTTAATCCGAACATCCCTAAGCCCCACTAAGAACAGAAAGAATTCTTGACAAAACATAGATAGTGTATTCTACAATCACTCAGAAAATATGAGATTGACAAACACACAAATGGAGTTTATTTATACATGGTAGAAACGTCCTTCGGAGAGACGCAAAAAGAGCGTACTAAAATAATACATCAATCAATAACGGCCAAGAATTTTCCGAGTGGGAAATGTAATCTCAAGGTCAACCGAGCAGCCCAAAATTAGGACCACTATCAAGTGAGTTCTGTGGATCTAACATCCTCAACTTGTATTCTCCTGCTAAGTCATTTGGTAAGTAAATTTCTAGATATTTAAGATTTGGCCTACATTGAGATCAAAACTACAAATTAATTTGGTTGTCTAAATCTTTTCAAACAAAAATTCTCCATGACTTATCTCCCTATTTGACGAAAACTCAGCGTATTCTAACACCTATTTACTTAAAAAAGTGTGAAATGTTACGAAAAGCGAAAAAAACTAAGCAAGACACTTAGACGTTAAATACTTTATTATGAAGTCGAAGAAAAGTATATTTTTGAAGTTTAACCATTTCAACATTCAATATTCAAATTTGTTTAATTCAAAAATTTGTTGATTGAACAAAAAACAATTATCGATCGATACATTCATAGTGGAAAATGAATGATAAATGTTGATCTGTCTGTTATGGACGAATAGAAAAGAAATCTTTCACTGCTCTCACTCCAATACATAACATGATTACCTAATTGTAACGAAAAACAAATGATAATACATTAGTGAATATTCTCGAAATTTCTTGTTCTAACTAAAATAGAAAAAATTAATCACAATGTGATCTGAATCAGTAAATCAAACAATTCTTTCTTAGTATTGTGGTACTTTTTCGATCTTTCACTGTAATTTTTTGACTTGAAAAGTTCATTCTTGTAAGGAGACAAGCAACATTGGAAAGTGCAAGTTGTAATTGCACCATCTTACGAAAAGATTGACTGTAAAATTTTAGTTGAATAAGCTAAAAAAGTTCACCAAACAATAATACATTATCTATAGCCTTGTCGGTCTTCGATGTAATCTATGCCGCTGCTGTGAGTACATTGTGTTGTTGTGAAGTTTGATTTCAGAATGAAATTGTTATGAATGCACGTAAACACGTCATTTTGATATGCTGTAACTATTACGAGTTTACTTTAGTCGGGTAACCAGGGTGAGGAACGAGGGTCCGGCAACATGACAAGTTACTCTAATCCGATTGGCACAAACCCCTTCATTAAGTAAAAGAAGAAGACTTGATATGAATTAGAACCTGTATTCTACAAGCATCTGGAGAGTACGAGGTCCGAGTCCAGAAGAGAATCAGGATCTCGGACTAGAGATCTGTGTCCTAAAACGCCACAGATAATGCATATATATAAAGTTAGGTCGAATAGGAAACAACATTGAAGTCTGTGACATTGACAGTTAAAACGACCAATAGGAATAGACCAATAGGATTAGACTTACAAACAATTATCTTAAAATTTAATTGTTATGATCGTCACTAGGTATTCTTGAAACTATAACGGGTTCACCTTGGTCGATAAACGTGAACAAAACAATGAACCAGCGTCCAGGTAGGCTACTGTGGTCCCTTGACCCAGAAAGACGTCTTGATATAGCGTAAAAAGTATATTCTACAAACCGAGCAAGCACAATGTTCTCAAGCACACAAATCGCGTTTATTTATACATCACAGACACGTCATTGAGACAGTCACAAAAATAGCACACTAAAATAGACAGCGACCAATCACAGCCAAGGATTTTCGTGGAGAGAAATAAAATCTCAACCAGTGCTCGGAAACATTTAAACCCAAAATTAAGGCACTTATCAAGCGAGTTCTGGGGATCTAACATCCCCAACAAAAATACAGCTGCACAGAATGTGTTTGACTCTTCGGTCTGTGTAATTATTGATTGTTTAATCATAACATAAATGCTGAATTAAAAATATTATCAAAAGTAAAAGTAAATAAAAATAGTTTTTGAGCTTTGCTGAAGGTTCTTTCGTTTATTAAATTGTTATCTGCTGTGGAAAACCTCGAGAAACTCTAGGAAGTCATTTGCCTTCACCTAATACCTCTTGATATAAAATAGTTCTTAACGAAAGGTGTCAATATCTTGAAGAATAAAAAAAAGATCTTGGGTCTTGATGTTCTCCACCATATTGAATGTTTCAAATACATATTAATTCGAAAATTTAATTGTACAGTCAAAATTCATCACATCATATATTTCAGCTTTAATTTCAATGAAAATATCAGAAATTCGGAACAAAAACTTTTTTGTAAGAGATTCATGAATGAATCATTATTCATTATCAAAAATAATAATAACGTTTAAATATTTGATCTAAAAAAAAACTTAGTTCAAAGGTGAAATATTTAAAATTTAAACAAAAATTTTAAAAAGTTTGAATTATTTACCAAAAAAAATCGAGAATTTTTTAGGCAAAAGGTACTAAATATTATAATATAACAAAGTCTAAATGACTAATTGAGGGTTTTTCGGTATTGTGCGCGAACGCCTTACCATCGAACCACTGAGCCGGTATCTAACGGTGTTAATGTCTAACTTGATCAAATTCACGGAGTTGTGCAACCTCATACACAGTCTTCGGCTAGTTACTGTCTACACCCGAACAGGTTGAACTTCACAGTGGTCACGTCTTCCCAATAGAACTAGGAGAATATTCTTCATGAAGCAAGGTCACTAAGTGAGCACTAGGTTTGATTTATTTGATTAATTTTGTAAAGTCATAAGAAAAAGTAGTTTTATTTAAACAAACGTGCCGAAATAAACAGTATTTCCTATTGTTAAACGAAGAAGCTAGAATACATAAAGACTGGTGTTCAATTCATTGACAGAATATGCTTATTTTACATTACCAATGAATGTTAGAACTGGTTCACAGAATCACTAGAATCCGTTTCCGCTTCAATGGCAATCTGGAAATGAAAATAAGATTTCCAAAAAGCTCCTGGAAACGTTGTGAAATATAATTACGAATCCCATGGAAGTGATAACATGATAATCGCCGACTGTTGGGGACGTTAGATCCGCAGAACTCACTTAGAAAAAGTTCTGATTTTGTAATTTTATTCTGAAATTTTGAATTTCCATGTTTCCGCGCCAGTTGACCTTCAGTTTACATTTCCTACTAGGAAATCCTTGACTGTCTTTGGTTGAGGGGTGATTTTAGTAAGCTATTTTTGTCGCTCTCCCAAGGGCGTTGCTATCATTGTTTAAATAAGCTTGATTTGTGTGCTTGTTGACCTCATACATTTTCTGGGTGCTTGTAGAATACATTCTCTATGTGCCTTATCAAGACTTCTTGCTCTAGTTAGCAGGGCCTGGGACAATCGGATTAGAATAGACTATCGTGTCACTGACTCTGTGGTTGACCTTCTTCCCGTTTACCGAGTGAAGTGAACTTGTAATAACATTCAACCACATCACTTGACGAGCATATCACCTACATATTCATCAAAGAAACGAATACTAAAAATACTAAGATAATCAAAACTATGAGACGAAACAATCAGTGCAAGGTGGATAGTTTAATCATATATCAAAAGCTTTGCACATTCAGGTCTGATACAATCATTGAATACAGATGGCAAGCTATGAGTACGAGCAAATGACAAATGAGATTTAACATGGCCTATCTTCAACAAATCAGTCATTAAACGTATTCACATTGTAAAACAAAAATATTCTGACCAGTAAATAGTATACTGGAAACATTGTAGCATGAATAAACAGGTGCATGAATTAGTACAGAAAATTTAGCGAACCTGTAACTACTACTTAATTATCCTAAACATGAAAGATAAATTTCTCTCCCATTTTTTTTAGATATATACTGATTTAATAAACGAGTATAATTTGTGGTAAAAATGTGGGCTCGCCAGTTCTGTGGCAGTCGGTATTCAATATAACTCCTAAACTTCATATGCTGCTTGTCCTGATAACCGTTACCCGATAACGCCCAATAGTGAACAAATCAGGAGACGACTATAAAGTATTGATTACGTTTACTACTGCATCACATGCAAATCACAAAACCACAGACATACGAAGCGAAAATGCTGCTATTCAAGTGCTGAAAAGCAATCGAGTGAGTGAGTGAGTGAATAGGATCAAGAGTGTACATAGGGAAATGAATGGGTCATCCATTAATTATATAAAGCGGCTAATATTAAATCATGTAGAATAAATAAATATACGCGTTGGCGGTAAGCAATGATCAAGCATATAGGCTCATGACAAGCACAACAATAATAAAACTCATCAATCAATCATTGTTGGACCACCACCATTAGAAACCTGGAAGCACTGGACGGCCGTTTCGTCCTGGTATGAGACTCATCAGTGGCAGTGTGCATCCACGACTCCTGCACCTCACAGGATTCGAACCCGGGACCTTCGGTATTGTGCGCGAACGCCTAACCATCGGACCACTGGGCCGGCATCCAACGGTGTTAATGTCTAACTCTGATTGATCTAGGGATTTTGCGCGACCTCATTCATTTGTCTTTGGTAGTTACTGCCTACACCTGACAGAGTTGAACTCCACCGGTCACGTCTTCTCAACTAGAACTCCGAGAATTTTCTCACGAAGCTATTCACTAGTGAGCACTGTTATGATATTTTCAGGCAGTTTTGGAGGTTTGTGTTTTTACACACTTGAAATCATCAATCAATCATTGTTAGGCCACGGCCGTTTCGTCCTGGTATTGGACTCATCAGTGGCAGTGCGCATCCACACCTCCTGCTGCCACTCTCAGGATTCGAATCCCGGACCTTCGGTATTGTGCGCGAACGCCTAACCATCAGACCAGTGGGCCGGAATCCAAGGTTCTGTTCAAATAACTATGTTTGTTAAACAATTTAATAAAAGGGTTTAAACAAAAAAAGTAAACAAACTCAAATGTAGTATGATTGTAAAACTTTCAGTGGATTCAAACTAAGCATATACATTACATTCGAGCATATTTAATTGATTTTTTTTGTTCTGTCGTCAAAACTTGTTCATTGAAACACTTGAATATTGATTTTCTAAAACACCAATAGTAGTTGATTGATTGATCTATATAATCAATTAACAATTCTATATGTAAATAATTAATTTATTGCCTTATGTGTAAATAAATATGAACATAATCAATATTTACAATTAGAAACTTTACTAAAGTATAATTTACACATTGTATTCACTATAGTCATGGAAAATTTAAAAACATTTTATAATGTACATACAATTGCTTATCCTTGACTATTTGATAAGATCATTAATATGAAAGATTTGTAATAACAATCCCTATCAATAATCTATGTTAGTTAGTCTAATAAACACTAAAAAAGTGTGCAGCCCTAAATTTAACAATTCAAACTCTTGATCATTGATTGGATCTAAGGATTGACTTTGAGAACACTTCATAGTTGAAGCTAAATTTTCAGCTAAAAAAATTTCATAATCATCTTTGGGATTGTGGTGGTGGTGTTTTGTTCCCTGAGCTAGGAATGTTTTGGTTGTGAAGCTTTCACTGTTCTTCTGCTGAACAACAACATCATCAGCACAAAACTTCAGATAGAAGTGAAGTATTCGAATTTCTCCACGTTTGACCTGTAGCTTTGTTCTGTTAACCTTGATCTTGATTGTCTGTTTTGTTGACCTTAAACCTGTCTTTGTTTGCACCTTTGTTTTGATTGTATCCACGTTTTTTGATCTGTTTCTTGGTCCTATGTCACCTATGATTTTCCTTATTGGTTGATAAATTGTGTCAGAGTACCAAACACCACTACTACAATCATCCACCTGAGCTACAAATCTTCTCCACCATCACTTGGATTATTCATAAGATTGTAAGTGTACTCTACAGCATTCAAGAGACCAAAATAATAGTAATACTAGTAGTATCTCCTAGTTCTACTGTTTAAATTATCTTCATCATCTAATGAGTTGTTTAGTTAAGATCAATTTATACTGTAATCTATCTATAAGTTTAATCATAGAAATATGGGGAATTATAAAAATCTAAACATTGAACAAATAAAATCCAAATCAGACAAAAAATTTAAAAAATAACGTCAGTTATGCGAATTAGTGAAAAATCATTCAACTAAGAAACTATATAACAAAAAATTGTACTGCTTTTTTGTATTCAGTTAGAAAACAAAAATAATTTATAATTATTCTGTTTACTAATATTTCATTTCCTCACATTATGTGTGTGTGTTTATTTTCCCTTCACAATTGAACGAATTCATTTCAACAGTGTGAACATAGTCAATTCAACATTCAAATTATTTAAAGTCTATATGATCTATCAGAAAATCATACTACTACTACTACTGACTGCGCCCTAAATATCAGTCACAAATCAAAATTTCAGGAAAAGATAACTACGTTTATTTTTTAATTTCCTGTCAAATAAATAATCATAATCAATAAATAGGTATGATATGAAGCTAGTAAATTTATAATAATTTTTAAAACGATTTTAAAATATTTTAAAAATGACTGTTTGAAACGATGGTTAGTTTGATGACTGCCAACTTTTTGATACCACATAAGAATTTATGTAGTGAAGGAGAACACAAATGAGGGCAACCGAATTGTATTGATCGCAAATTACAGAGTTACTCAGTAAAATAGGAAAACCATATCGTAAACGGTTAGTTTGTAAATCTTCAATCCATCATCAATCCATTGTCTGACATTGTCACTATTCATGCGTTTCATACAAATTCCGTTGTGTTCCCACTCTTCCTTTCTTGATCTTCTACTATCTTCTCCTGCCGGACATTACGTTTACACTCACGTCATATACTACTGATAAGTAGCGCGCAACACATTTATAGCTTCACTATTATATATGTATGTATATATGTACTGCTTAAAATTTTTTGGAAGCTTTGAAAACTTTTATAACAATTCTCAACTTGGTACAGGTACCCTTTCTCCTCATCCTGGCTAAATAAAATGATTAATAACCATTTATTTCGCAGTATTTCTTACAATTTGTTATGCGTGCACGTAAACACGTCAACTTGATATACTTGAACGATTACGAGTTTACCTAGTCGGAAACACGAGGGCGAGGATCGCGGACCCGGCGACACAACATGCTACTCTAATCCGTTTATCCCAACCCCCATATTGAGTCAAAAATAAGACAAGACTTAAATGTGAAGTAGAGCCTGTATTCTACAAGCATCCAGAAAGTACGAAGTCCGAATCCAGAAGAGAATCAGGATCCCGGACTAGGGATCCGGGACCGGGTCCTGGTCCAGGTCGTGGTCATAAAATGTTACAGATAATGCGTATATATACATTTTGATCGAATAAAAAAAAAACAGCATCGAAGCCTATGACAGTTAAGACGACAAATAGGAAGCAACATTTGAAACGACATTGACAGTCCGGGTGACCGATAAGAGACAACATTGAAGTATTTGACTTTGACAGTTAAAACGACCATAATTTTGACCAATAGAAATTGACCAATAGGATTTGACCAATAATTATTAGACCACCATTAGAAACCTGGAAGCACTGAAACACGGCCGTTTCGTCCTGGTATGGGATGCGCACTGCTGATGAGTCCCATACCAGGACGAAACGGTCGTCCAGTGCTTCCAGGTTTCTAATGATGGTCTAACAATCATAGATTCATGATTTCAATAATGTAACTTAATAATCTTTACAACAACCCCGCAATGCAGTTATAAAACAGTCTAGTAGTGTTTGTAGAATGCAAAATGAGGTTTGAACTGAGGAATAACTAACTGTCTTGGTAGTTTAGATACGCGCTATTACCCAGTTTAAAACCAAAACAAGTGATATGGGTAAATGACGGTTCTAATATTCATCATAAATATAAATATACATCATTACTTAAACAAATATTAACACTCAGTTATTCCACCAACAATTATTAAATTATTCAAATCAACAGAAACAAATAAATGATATTCTATCCTTTCTGGATAGATCAGATTAGTTCGACACAGAATATTTCGTTGGTTTATAACACATAGTGCTTCTTATTCTGGAAGATCGCTCCCATTCACAATCAAAATGCACAGTTCTAGTCAATGCAAGCGACACAATCAAAGGAGACACAAATCATTATGGCTGTCGCTAATGAATCAATAAGGATAAATTACCAATATATGTACATGGAGGGATTTTCACAAACAAAGCCTCCAAAGAATTGGATCTTACAATATTATCTGTTAAGCAATAATATTGTTAATAGAGTTTATATAATATTCTAGTCGAAACTGGCACTAAATTACT
This sequence comes from Schistosoma turkestanicum, assembly GCA_944470395.2. Classification (NCBI taxonomy): domain Eukaryota; kingdom Metazoa; phylum Platyhelminthes; class Trematoda; order Strigeidida; family Schistosomatidae; genus Schistosoma; species Schistosoma turkestanicum. The sequence goes on along the minus strand of CALYCR020000282.1, from coordinate 4,816 downwards.
TTATCTACTACACTAGCCAATAAACTTATTACTGATGCAAGAATATGAAATGAAACTGATATTTTATTCGATGAAAGGAACAATTATATTGATCGTATGTTGTGACTGCGTTTATAGTGACCCACGATTTGACTCCGGTTGGGATGAATGATCGAGTATGTGATGAAATAAATTGTAGGATTTAATTTGTCCTACAGATGTAGTTCTAGAACGGTAAACGCAATATTGGAGAGCACAGAGTCTATGGGAAAGCTATAGTCAGAACGAGATCAATTTTTGCTTTAAACTTTATATGTTTCTAAACATAAATTAGCACAATAAAATAAGGAAATTACAGTTATCAAATGAACCCAGCAAACGTACCGACCAATATAACGTGTCTCATGCAAATGAATAAAGTTATGAGTCATATCAATATAATAAGATAATAATGTCCTTCAATTAGTAGGTCACATTTACAACAAAGAAAGTTTACAGACACGTCAAATCAGATCAGGTGGTGGGCGCTTAAACCACAATTTGATTGGTTAATTATAACATAACTAGAATTAGTTATGGAAATAACTAACATAAATCTTCCTTTCCTGTTTGTGCAACGGCGGTAATAAGAAGTTAAATACGGTTTTATGGATGAATGTATTTCATGCATTCCTTTAAGTAGTATCAGATATAAGAATGAAATGCATACAAGCAGAGCAAAACGAATTGAAGAAGGCAAGTGAGTCAACTCTCATGCACTGAACCACTGACTAAGTCAGGCAATAATAAGCTAGACACGTTATAAGCTAGTAAACTTGCACACACACACATACACACAATCACATATACAATAGTCGATAATGTTATTACAAGTATAAAAATGATCGATACAATCATTGAATAACTGAAATAAATGATCATTAAAACTAGTATAATGAGTAACTGATGATGAGGTACTATGAGTAGACGGAAGCCCATAAACAGCTGAAAATGACTGATGTAATTAGCATCAAGTCGAAACTTGTCATCCAATAATTTGATTGGATAACTAATAATCATATTTCGAGAAGCTTCTGAAGATTATAGGATACTCAGCAACCCCAAACATATACTTGTTTTTTTTGTGTGTGTGTGTATAAATTAAGCTTCAAATAGAGCCTCTATTCTTAATTAGTACCTCTTTTCTACTACTTCACTTCAAGTGTACGAGTAGTTTCAATTCATGAGTCAATAATCACAATGAAATGAAAATAGATCAGGTCACTACACATAATAAGCGAAAGTACAAGCTGATAGTAGGAAGACAGATATACTGTTGAGAAGACAGAATCAAATTTACACTCTGATTCAGTTAAAAACGAAAACATTACATTGAACACTCTATTTGCACACCATCTTTGAGTCGTGACTTCCAACACTCCATCCTTCTTCCATTCCTGTTGTTGCTTCCTTTCCTTCCTGTTGGTACTCCATTTACTTCTTGCTTTTGTTCCATTTGCTTTCCGTTTTCCTCTTCTGACCGTGAGACTTCTTCTTTCACGTCCCTTCTTATACTACTTATATCGTTCGTATAAGTAGCACACACCACACTGTTAGTAGTGGTAAGAATAATAAAATACAATAACAAAAGTTTCTATCGATAGTTGTTCAAGTGTGGATAAACAAACTTAAAATAATCATTACAAAACATTAAAACCATTACTTAATTAGAAGTGTGTACATAATTCGATAGTGAAGAGGCAGTAAATTACAAACAAATACAGGATCTGAAAATAATGTTAGTAATAACAAAATAAAATTTTTAAACCAAAAAGATTCAAAAAATTTAAATCGTTAGTTACGTCATATCCGGCCACGGAAGAGATAGGGGTATCACGAATTTGTTCTGAACACATAAATTGGGGTTGAATGGACGAATTCCTATGGCTTCTGCTATGTGATGGAGGTATACGATAGATCACTCAAAACGATCTATATTTATTTACAATAAGACTACTATCAAACAGGTATACCTAAATAGAGCTCCGTATATTTTTTAACTGGCCCTTCATAAACCATCCTGGGAGATGTTGATTTATTCCTTGGTTGAATTGCCTGGTATTACGCCCGATTTAGCTATCCCTATAGGTGCAGCTGAATTTGTAAATACACATAGAGGAGGCCAACTCAGTTAGCTTATCCTTTGTTTGAGTGAACATCACTGGTAGACTTGGGAAGGTCAACGCAACTTAAGCTGCGTAGAATGTTCTACTAATTACTTTCAATAATCTATCCTGCTGAGTATCACATGCCACATCTCCGTTGAATTGTAGTTTACTGAATAAAAGCAAATAGAAGACAAATAATGATCATTCGAGTTTCAGCATGTGAACTAAGTCATGACAATTCTGTAAAAATGCAGAAATAAAATTTCTAAAATGTGAAATTCATCATAAAATAAGATTTTGTTACTAATCACATTGCTTTATAATTAATGATAAGCCATTTTCATTTGTAATTTCAGCTATTTTTGACATAATAAAAAGTGTAGCCTACCATACAGTGCTAATTGTACTACATATGTGTAATGTGTTTAAACAAAGTGACTGTCCTCATTATCTCACCTTATTAATCATCATCCTCACTTAGAATAAAACTGTAAGTAACATGATTTCTTATGTAAACATTTCATCAATCTATCTATGTATACACATATCGATTGTATGTATGTGTATGTGTATGAAATGACTTCATTTTACTGATCTAATATTATAAACATATGTATCAGCTTGAATTGTTTTGTCTTCATTCATCCTTAGCGAATACTGAGAGTGTATGTATTGGTTATGACCAATTGAAATAAATAAGCCAATCAGCGATAAGGGAAATTATCAACTAATCAGTGAGTAGTATACATATTCAATGATCAACAAATGATTAGTTGAATGTACAAACTGTCTTAGAATAAGCATTATTCTTTCTTTTTTTTGCTTAAATGTTTCCTTTTATATATCTATGACTACTACTTAAACTACTTATTATTCATTAGAAATCGATAAAGACATATATATTTATACATATCATGTTGATTTATTCGGAATTACCACCTAATAATAATTATTCATTCAAAGATAATCAATCAAAATATGATCATTTGAATAGTAGTACAAAGAAAAACGATTACCTAGATTTGCTTTATCAGAAAAGTAAGTAAAATAAATATGACTGTTTGTTGATTCTACAAATCTTATGGTGAAATTTTTTTTAGTTGATATATTTATGTACAAAATCGGGTTTTTTTCAGTGAAGAGTTTCATGAGATATATATATAAACAGTGTACGTAGAATTCAATATTCTTCTTTCATATTCTTGTTACTCTTAACACAGCGTTGACTACCAACAAGGATTCTCTAACTAGCTCGGTCCTTCCCTCTTCTTTCTAATTCTACCCAACTGCTATTCATTCCATTCATGTCTACTTCCAACTACAGGTGCAATGTGTTGTTTGCTCTACCTGTTTTCCTTTGGTCTTTATGATTCTAAGTTAGGTGATTTCCACAATGTGTATCCTATCCACTTCCAGCGCCTTTTTTCCACATTTCTTCCCGAGATACAGGCTGATTTGTTCGCTTTCATAGTAAGTTGTTATTGATGGTCTCTGGCTAGTGGATGAGGAGTGTTTTGTGTAGACAACTGTTAATAAACACTTGTATCTTCCAGATGATGATGGCTATCATAGTTTTCTAAGCTTCTGTCCCATATAGTAGAACTGTCTTGACATTTTTATTGAAAATTCGGACTTCGATGTTGGTTGGCAGACAATTGTTTTGAGTGCCAAATGTTGCCCTTGTTTTGCCAATCCTTGCCTTCACATTTAATATCAGATCCTTGTTCATCAGTGATGCTACCAGATATATAAAAGTTTCTACATCCCCTATAGCCTCTTCATACATCCATGTTACTCCTATCGTAACATTAGATATTATTCTCAAGAAAGCTAAATTTTTAAAAACTCTATCACTGACTATAACGGTAAATCTTTACACACAGATTAGTTCAACAATCGGTCAAGTCATAGACTAATAACACATTTTGGTTTGACTCATTAATTTCTTCCTTCCAACTATCTTCTGTTCTAACCTGTATTCATGTAGGTAAATGAATCAAATGTTCAATCTAACTAAGTCGATCAAAATTCACACCTCCATCATTGAATTTCCCATAAACAAAGGACGAGTGTATTGCGCAGCAGTTCAGTCCGTCCTACTGTACGGATGCGAGACAGTAGAGGACTTTCGTAGGTTACTAGTATTCGATCATAGATGTCTGTGAAGCATTACTCGTGCTTCCTGGGACAACCGTATACGCAATGCTGTCGTTAGGAAACGAGTTCTAGGTACGGATGGCAAATCAATAGATGAAGTGGTGAAACTTAATAACTTGAGGTGGTTGGGACATGTGTTACGAATGCCCAACCACCGACTGCCACGTCGAGCTATGGTTAGCTGTGTAGGAGTAGGTTGGAAGGAAGTTAGAGGCGGCCAAACGAAAACATGGCAGAAATCCATGAAGTCACTGACAAGTGGACTGAGTGATGTTGCTAGACGTAGGCTACCTGGTCGGGGTCTGCGAGACGAAAGTCACCAATGGTTAGAGACCTTGAGTGACATGGCTCAGGTGCATCCACTCTTTGTGTTCTATGGAAGAGCACCCTAATCTTCTTCATTGCTACTAATAACTCTATCGATATCACTCTTGGATTTGAACTGACAGTTGCGTCTCTGTGCTAATGGGGCATGGCAACCTGAACAGATGTACTTATGTACGAAGTTCTGTGTTGTATCTGTCTGTCTGTCT
>CALYCR020000281.1:0-14570 GCA_944470395.2 Schistosoma turkestanicum | reverse complement strand
TCCGTGGACTCGAAATGGTATCAAGATCGGAATAAAGAAGCATCTGGCAACCAACGAGGAGAGAAGCGGAATAGGAATGACACGTTTGGTGCACGAGTACAATAGTAAATGTTTCAATTTCAGCAACTGTGTTATCTTCGTAAATGCATACCACTACAGTGGCCACCTTCCTAGAAATAATTTACCCTTTCGATACGTAGCGGTTTCCTGCGGTGCGGAGCTGGTTAGCTAACGGGCGACCAATGCAGCTGGACTTGTCACCGAACGTCTTCTACGTTGAACAGTACCAGCTGTAACGTTCCAAGTACCAACGGTACCGACAGGAAGATGATCGTATAAATGGGCTCAGGATACAAAATGAAAGAATAAAGGAAAGGTGTAGCATACATGTAGTTTGAGGATAGTGTCCTATCGCGTATCCCTTAATGATTGGGTGCTTATTACAGAAAACGTACAGGCAGGTTTTCAAAGCGACTGGAACACGAGGCAGTACTCTGGTGCGCACCTCCCGAGCCATCAGTCTCATCCGAAGTCGAGGGCGGCTCGGTCTGCTGAACTGGACGTGAGACCGGAGTCTCATCCGCAGATAGTGCAGATGGTGCGTGCTGTTGACTGGGACGTGAGAATGTGGTCTCTGAAGTATCTCACTTTGGGTCCAGGTTAGCTTTAAGGATCCCGCTAATAGGTTCGATAGGTCTAGCACTGATTCTTGGATAAGCAAGTAGGGCAGTGTGCTGGCTTGAGACGATCAATGCTGACTGCCTCAACGCGGCCATGTCGAACAACCTTGAAGGTCTTTTCGTGACGAGAAAGCAAGTGGAAAGGTTCTTTGTAAGGCTGTTGCAAAGGTTCACTTACCGAATCGACTCTTATGAAAACATGCGAACAGGTAGATAACTCTCGAGAGAGAGCGACCTGTCGATGTTGTACTAGAGTTGAGACCAGAGGCAACACTCGCATAAATTCAGACATTCATTGGACGTAGTCTGATTTATGGAATTGATTACTGTTTCGTGGTGTGAAAAATTCCCCAGGCAAACGCACTGTCCTGCCGTAAACAAATTCAGCGGCGGAACATTGAATATCTGCCAACTTACAGAGAAGTTTTGTCGAATAACAGCTCCTATAGCAAAATCTGATGCATCGACCGCTAAACTAAGCGTGGCTTATATGTTAAGATGGACGAGTAGCGTGGCTTCAGCTAAAGCTGGTTTAATCTCTAAAAATGCAGTATGCGCGGCATCGTTCAACTTTAACTGACGTGGATTACCGCGAAGTAAGTCGTTTAATTGTCGTAACTGTTCTGCCGCGTGAGGAATAAAACATCGATAGAAGTTAACGAAACCGAGAAAAGCCTTCAGTTCCTCGAGAGAGGACGGTACAGCCTAATTCATGATAGTACGTACTTTGTCTTTGCAAGGTAGAATACCCGCATGCTTATCAACGTGACACAAGAATTTTATTTCTGCCTTGCTCAGTTCACACTTTTCTGGCTCAACTACGATTCCATTATCCGTAAGGCGTTCGAACAAAAGTGTATGATGTTGATAATGTTCATCTACATTTGATAATACGAATAGCAGATCATCAATATAGACGTGAACAAAAGCTAAGCCTCGTACTATGCTATCGATAAACCGTTGGAAATTTTGAGCTGCATTCCTTAATACGAATGGCATTCGTAGGAACTCAAACAGACCGAAAGGCGTCGTGATAGCAGTGTTCTCGATATTTTTAATAGCGACTAGAAATCGATGACACGCTTGTACCAGATAGAAAGTCGTGCTCTTGAGTGATGCTATGATGTTATCTATGTGGAGGATGGGATAGCTATCGAAACGTGTTACTACATTTAATGCTTGATAGTCGCCACATGGTCGCTAACTTATCCCATCCATTTTTGCGAAACATGTGGAGTGGTGAGGTCCATGGACTGTGGGAAGGATGAATAATACCAGTAGCTAGTAAACTGTTGAACTCACGTCTAGCGAAAGCCAATTTGTCCGGTGCCAATCGGCGAGGCTTTGCCGTGACTGGTGGTCCGCGGGTGACGATGCGATGAACCACATGCCGGTTCAATGATGGAGTCTACTCGAATCGTTTAGTTAGCTGGGGAAATTTTTATAGTAAAGCGTGGAAAATCTCATCACGCGAATGGAATAAACCTGTTAAATGGTACGCACTTGTTTGAGCTCGGAAGCCCATAAATTCACTGTTCGATGAAGTATCGATTAACTGCAGTCTACGTGAATCGACTTGCGATTCATAGTGCTGTAGGAAATCGATACCGAGTTTGGCTGTGGTAGCATCGGCAATGATGAAAGTTCACAGATACTGTCGTCGGTTGCGCAAGTTGACCTTCAGCTGTCGTGTATCATAAGTAGGAATGACAGAGACATTCTCAGCGCGTGGTCGAAGCATCATAGTTTGGGACTTGCTACTACCAAGTGGTAAGACGGAAACTTGGGCACCTGGGTCAACTAGGTACCTAGCGTTGGTGCGAATATCGTGCAAATAAAATAGGTGGCAAACCTGAAGTGAGGGGCCAGCGAGTACGGCCGAGTTTACTCGTCTGCCTGGAAGTTTTCCGCCTTACATGAGCAAGGGGCTCGGCAGTGACGTGTGCCAGACATAAAAGTCCTGTGGAACCAGCATCAATTGGTACTCGCTTCCGAAGCAGCCTATGAGCGTGTATTGGAATATGACCTCTGGGGGTGAATACTAGCAGCCTTAAGTGATCGAGAGCGCGCTAGTGGGATACGGGGTTCTGGAATAAAAGAACGGTCTAGACATTTGAGACGGTTGTGTATACAGCAGCTCCAGTCTCGTTGAGCCTGAAGGTGATTAGCACTGAGGTCAGAATTTGTGTGTGGTTCGGAGGCAACTATGAAGTTGCCTTGCGAGCAAATCCACTCTACTATTTTATCTGCTATGCGGGTAGCCTGGTTAAGTGGAGTGTCCGCAAGCAGAGCCAGGATCGTAGGCTGCACATGTACTGGTAATGCCTCGAGCCTCTGACTATATCAGAGTCGTCTGTCCTTCTGAAGATTACAGGCACGTGAGGTAGTGGCTGGGTTCAGCATCACCCATTAAGCAAAATAATATCAGGAACAGAATGAGGAGGCCGCCAACAACCAACGAGGAGAGAAGCGGAATAGGAATCACAAGCTTGGCGCGTTAAACAATAAAAAAATTATTGTTAGAATTAGGTACAATAATAAATGTTTCCATTTCAGATATTTTGTTATCTTCGTAAATGCATAACACTACAGGGGTTCCAAGAATGGGCTTGTCTTCTGATGCAGTACAGTGCTCTTTGCAGTGTGTGTCCTATCCATTCCCACCGCTTCTTCGTGAATCCCTCATTCATTGGAATCTGGTTTGTTCTCTCCCACAGTACGTTGTTGCTGATGGTGTCTGGCCAACGAATCCTAATTGTTTTGCGAAGACAACTGTTCATAAACACTTGTATATTCTGGATGATGGCTTTCGTAGTTCTCCAAGTTTCCGCTCCTTACAGTAGAACTGCCTTAACATTTGTATCTAAAAAAACCCTGATTTTGTTGTTGGTTGATATTTGTTTGGAGTTTTAGACATTTTTCAATTGTGGAAATGTAGTCCTTAACTTGCCGATCAGCGCCCTCACAACGGCATCTACATCAACAGTGATTTCGTTGGCATATTTTAGGTTTCATTGGAGAATCTTGTTTTTCTTTTCATGTATGTTGAGACCTGCTGCTGCTGAGGCCGCTGCTACACTGGTTGTTGCATGTGTGATAGAAGTCCAGATAGTCCAGCTGCATCTTAGCTGTCCACTGGTTACCGAGTATTCGTCCAGATGTTGACGTCTTCATAAACCAGTTGATCACCAGGAACAAGAGGAGGCTTGACAGTAAGCAAACTGACCTGACACCGGTCTTCACCTCAGATGAGTCTGTCAGCTGTCCTCTGTGCACGATTTTGCAGTTTTGTACGTCATCAGAATTACGTATGATGTTGACAATCTTCTCAAGCACGCTGTAGTATTGAAGAAGCATCCATGATTTTGTCTTATCCACGCAATAGAATCCTATTTCGTAGTCAATGAAGTTTATGTAAAGTGATTAGTTCCATTCAACAGGTTGTTCCACAATGATCCGAAATGGTGCAATTTGATCTGTGCACGATCGATCCTCACGAAATCCAGCATCTACGAAGTCCTTCATTCTGTTTAAAAACACTCAAAAGATGACTACGTAGTTCTCAACTTTGCTCAGATCACATTTCTTTGGTATTTTGACGAGATATCCTTATTTCCAGTCTGTGCGTAACTTGTAATCTTGTTGAAGAGAATGTGGAATTTTTTTGCGATTACTTCCATGTCTGCTTTAATTGCCTCTGTTGGAATGCTGTCTGGTATCGCTGCTTTACTGCTCTTGATTTGTCTCATGCCCATACTGATCTCTTCAATTATTGGTTGGTCAACATTGATCGTTACGCCCGTGAGTGCTGCTTCGATGTTGGATGTGTTCATTTGGACTTTTTGATTCCAGAGTTGCTCGGAGTGCTCTACCAACGTGTTTTGCTGTTCTTCAATGTTGCTGATTGCCTTGCCTTTCGACATCTTCACTGGTCGTTCTGATAATAATGTAGTTTCCAGTAAGCTTCTTTGTTTTATCGTACAATTGTCTCATGTTTCATCCTCTTGCAGCATTTTCCGCCTTTCTCCTCTTTGCTATTTCCGCCGTAATTGCTTTATCTTCTACACATTCACGTTTGTAGTCTTTGATGCCCTCTTCACTTGCTTGTTTGATTCTGTGTATGCAGCTTGTGTCTTAACTTTCTTTACTTACTTACTTACTTACGCCTGTTACCCCCAATCGAGCATAGGCCGCCCACCAGTTTCCTCCAACCAACTCTGTCCTGGGCTTCTCTCCTCAGTTCTGTCCAATGTTTCTTCATTCCTCTCATATCTTTCTCTATTTCTCGGCGTAATATGTTTCTTGGCCTTCCTCTTTTCCTCTTGCCTTGAGGGTTCCATGTGAGGACTTGTCTTGTGACGCAGTCAGGTGCTTTCCGCAATGTGTGTCCTATCCACTTCCACCTCTTCTTCCTGGTTTCCTCCTCCACTGGAATCTGGTTTGTTCTCTCACACAGTTCGTTGTTGCTGATGGTGTCTGGCCAACGAGTACGAAGTATTTTGCGTAGACAGCTGTTAATAAACACTTGTATCTTCTGGATGATGGTTTCCGTAGTTCTCCAAGTTTCCGCTCCATACAGTAGAACTGTCTTGACATTTTTTTTTATTGAAAATCCAGATTTTGGTTTTGGTTGAAAGTTGTTTGGAGTTGCAGATATATTTCAACTGTAGAAATGCAGACCTTGCTTTGCCCATCCGCGCCCTCACATCTGCATCGGATCCACCTTGGTTATCGATGATGTTGCCAAGATATGTAAAGGTGTCAACGTCCTTCAAGGTATCTCCGTCAAGAGTGATTTGGGTGGTTCATGTTGTGTTGCATCGGAGAATTTTGCTCTTTCCTTTATGTATGTTGAGACCTACTGCTGCTGCAGAGGCTGCTGCTACACTGGTCGTCTTCTCTTGCATTTGTTGTTGAGTGTGCGATAGAAGAGCCAAGTCATCTGCGAAGTCCAGATCGTCCAGCTGCGTCCTAACTGTCCCATTGATACCGTGCTTCCATCCAGACGTCGACGTCTTCATAATCCAGTCGATCACCAGGAGAAAGAGAAAGGGTGAGAGTAAGCAACCTTGCCTGACACCGGTCTTCACCTCAAAGGAGTCGGTTAGCTGTCCTTCGTGTACGATTTTGCAGTTGAATCCATCATAAGAATTCCGTATGATGTTGACTATTTTCTCAAGCACACCGTAGTGTCGAAGAAGCCTACACAGTGTTTTCCTGTCCACGCTATCGAATGCCTTCTCGTAGTCGATGAAGTTGATGTAGAGTGGTGAGTTCCATTCAATTGATTGTTCCACAATGATCCGTAATGTAGCAATTTGGTCAGTACATGATCGATCCTTCGGAAATCCGGCCTGATGATCTCGAAGTTGGGCGTCTACGAAGTCCTTCATTCTGTTTAACAATACCCTGTTGAAGACGTTGCCTGGTATTGAAAGAAGAGTGATGCCTCTGTAGTTCTCACACTTGCTGAGATCGCCTTTCTTTGGTATTTTGAAGAGGTATCCTTCTTTCCAATCTGATGGTACTTGTTCCTCATCCCAAATCTTCTTGAAGAGGTTGTGAAATATTTTCGCAGTTGCTTCCACATCTGCTTTCATTGCCTCTGCTGGAATGTTGTCTGGTCTTGCTGCTTTGCCGCTCTTGATTTGTCTGATGGCCATACTGATCTCCTCTATCGTAGGTGCGGCAATATTAATTGGGTGGTCGGTGCATGCTGCTTCGATGTTGGGTAAGTTCAGTGGAGCTGGTCCATTCAGGGGTTCCTTAAAGTGCTCTACCCACCTATTTCGCTGTTGTTCAGTGTTGCTGATTACTTTGCCTTCCTTTCTTTTCACTGGTCATTCTAGTTTACGATAGTTCCCGGCGAGCTTCTTTGTAGTTTCGTACAGTTGTCTCCAGTTTCCGTCTCTTGCAGCCTTTTCCGCCGTCATTGCTAGATCTTCCACATATTTTCGTTTGTCAGCTCTGATGCTCTTCTTCACTTCCCTGTTTGCTTCTGTGTATGCAGCTTGTGCGGTAACTTTCTCCGCTCTTGTTCGGCTGACATTGATTGCTGCTTTCTTGTTCCTCCTTTCTTCAATTTTTGCGAGAGTATCAACAAAGATCCATTCCTTGTGATGCTGCTTCTTGCGACCAAGGACCTCCTGACATGTTGAAGTGATTGCCTCCCTAATCCCTCTCCAATTGTTCTCCAAAGTTGCGTCCTCTGCATTGAGTAGATCCTGAAAGGCCTGGAACCTATTGCTGAGGGCTATTTTGAATTCACTGAGCTTTACAGCATCCCGAAGAAATGCCGTATTAAACTTGTGCGATGTTGTCTGCCCCGTTGTCCAGTGCTTCTTGAGTTTCAATTTCATTTTGGCGATTAGCAATGGTGATCTGAGGCTATATCAGCTCCTCTCCTTGTTCTCACATCCTCCATAGTACTTCTGAACGTTTTGCTGATACAGATATGATCAATCTGGTTTTGGGTAGTGTGATCCGGTGAAATCCAAGTAGCTTTGTGTATGCGCTTGTGTGGGAATATTGTGCCACCGATGACCAGTTTGTTGAAGGCATATAGGTTTGCAAATCTCTCACCATTTTCGTTTCTTTCTCCCAGTCCATGTCGTCCCATGATGTCTTCATATCCAGTGTTGTCCATTCCAACCTTGGCATTCAGGTCTCCCATAAGAATCGTCAAATCCTTTGGTGAACATTTTTCGACGATCGACTGCAGCCTTTCGTAGAATTGATCTTTAACGTCGTCATTGTAGTCATTGGTAGGTGCGTAACATTGGATGACGTTCATTGTAATGTCCTGTTTCTTTGTTTTGAAGGATGCTTTAATGATCCTGGGTCCATTAGATTCCCATCCTATCAGTGCCTTTTGTGCATGTTTGGACAGCATCAGTGCAACTCCTTGTGTATGTGAAGAATTTTCCTCTTCATGACCAGAGTATAACAGCAGTACCCCTGAAGCTAGTCTCAGTTGTCCTACCTGTATCCAATGCGTTTCGCTGATACCGAACACCTCCAGGTTGTATCTTTTCATTTCTGCAGCAACTTATAAAAGTCTTCCAGCCTCCCATAAGTTCAAACGTTCCATGTACCTAAAAGAATGGTTGCTCTGGTTGTCAGAAGAAGTATCTTCATGTTGACGTCCGAAGGAACTCGGTTTCATCACGCGACGTCATAATCGTTCTTCCAACTCCTAGGGCAGAGTTAAAATGGTTTGAATTAATTTTTCTGGTTAGCGTTTTTTGGCAAGTTAGTTTTTGACGGAATGAGGTCGCCAACCCCATGTCCAACCCTTCTCCTTTACCCGGGCTTGGGACCGGCAGTAGCCCCGAAGGTTCTACTGGCGGAGTTTAAACTTTCTTTGCTCTTGTTCAAATGACATTGACTGCTGCCTTCTCGTTCAGATATGGTTGATGTGGTTATGATTAGTGTGTTCCAGTGAGATCCATGTGGCTTTGTGTATGCACTTGTATGGGAATATCGTGCCGCCAATGACCAGTTTGTTGAAGGCATATAGGTTTGCAAATCTCTCACCGTTTTCGTTCCTTCCTCCCAGTCCATGTCATCCCATGACGTCTTCATTTCCAGTGTTGTCTATGTCAACCTTGGCACTCAGGTCTCCCATCATAATGGTCAAATACTTTGGTGAGCATTTCTTGAGAGATTGACTGCAGAGTTTCGTGGAATTGATAAGTAACGTCGTCATTGTAGTCACTGATAGGTGCAGAGCATTTCATTACGTTCAATGTCATATCCTCTTTCTTTGTTTTGAAGGATGCTTAAATGATCCCTGGTCACGAGATTCACATCCTATCAGTACCTTTTGTGAATGTTTGGATAGCATCAGTGCAACTCCTTGTTTATGTGAAGAATTTTCCTCTACACAAACACAGCATAACAGCAGTACCCCTGAAGCTAGTCTCAGTTGTCCTACCTGTATCCAATGCGTTTCACTGATACCGAACACCTCCAGGTTGTATCTTTTCATTTCTGCAGCAACTTATAAAAGTCTTCCAGCCTCCCATAAGTTCAAACGTTCCATGTACCTAAAAGAATGGTTGCTCTGGTTGTCAGAAGAAGTATCTTCATGTTGACGTCCGAAGGAACTCGGTTTCATCACGCGACGTCGTAATTCTTCTTCCAACTCCCAGGGCAGATTTAAAATGGTTTGAATTATTTCTTCTGGTAAACGTTTCTTGGCAAGTTAGTTTTTTTGGTGGGATGGGATCGCCGAACGCATGACTAACCCTCCTCCTTTATACCGACTTAAGACTGATAGTAGCTCCGAAGGGTCTACAGGCGGAGTTAAATCTAGTTTACTCTTGAATATAAACTTGAATGTCATAAGATTAAAACATTGTAAAACCACTAAAAGCCCATGTACAATAGTCTGAATTCAATTTTATCCACTACAAGATTTGGTTAGGGTTAGTTTTTCGTATTGCGGTGCGTGTATTTGATACCACAAGTGACACTGAGATTAAAAATTGAAACTAACATGAAGGAGATATTAATCGTCAGGAATATTATTATTCTTATGACGTTTAAAAGAATTTGTGTTTTCAGTCGATTGGAATCTGAACTGCCGTTTTTTCAGTTTTCTGCGGAATATATTCTTCGGACTGTAGAAAATTCGAAGCACAAAAAAAACCAGATCTGATGACTGACTTTCAGCAGAAAAGCTGATCACGCAAATGCATCAAAAAATAACAACTGAAACGATGTAGTCACTGACAGCTTGCAAGGAATCCAAATGAATCCACATGTGGTGTGCATATTAATACGATGAGATCAAAGTACTTGTCTTATCTTTTAGAGTGAAACTAGATAACCTTTTCAGCCCGATTTACTACTCTCACGTCTGTTGAACCTGTCAGTTATTCGCTTAAAATCTTAGTCCTTTGCATTTGATGGAATGTATACATTGCTTACTTCACTAATCACATACCACGCTTACTTTTGTCTGACTATACATTCTAAGTCATTCCTCATCACATTGAGTTCTTTCGGTTGCCTTCTTCTTCTTTCCATTCTGTCGTCTGTCTGCGTGAACGATCGCATTAAGTGAACTAATCCGACTGAATGTTTATTTAGCTTCCCACAAACAGCGTTCGCCTAACCGTAATATTCAGAAATTGAGACGGGTAGATTTAGTCAATTGTTCTTCAAAATATTGCAGTCACTCAGTCAGTCCTACTATGGAATTTCTCAGCACTACCTGCCCTCACATGCCAATGAAGAGAAGCATCCCAGATTACAAACTTGGAAGATCTATAAATGACGGCGAAAAATGCTGCAAGTGAAGGAAACTTGAGACAATTGTATGATACAACAAAGAAACTAACCGAAAACTACAGTTACCGAGAACTGCCAATCAAGAGCAAGGAGGTCAAAGCAATCAACAACATTGAAGAACAGCGGAGCAGGTGAGTGGAGCACTTTCAGCAACCCTCCAATACACCAGCCTTACTGAACCAACCCAGCATTGAAGCAACACTCACGAACGTAACGATTAATGTTGACCAATCAACAATCGAATAGATCAGTATGTACCCGAGACAAATCAAGAGCAGTAAAGCAACAGGACCAGACAATATTCCAACAGAGGTAATGAAAGCAGACCTGGAAGCAACTTCAAAAATATTTCACATTCTCTTCAACAAGAATGAGGATGAGGAAAATTTGAGCACAGACTGGAGGGCAGGATACCTTATAGCAAATCGCAATGATATACTACTTCGCGGGATAACAAATGTCAATCCCGTCACTTTAGGTTAAAGAGGCAATTCTAGAGGAAGATGTTTAATTAATTATAGCCTCGTGATATCGAAATAATATCGAGGCCAGAGGCCGTACAAATGGCTAACCTCAACGCAGGATACGTGCGAAGAGGAGAACGGGAATAACATGCTTGGCGAGCGATAGTCTTTAGTATAGATAAACAAGAGGTGTACAATATAACAGTGATTGTCAGAATTAAGTACAACAATGAATGTTTATATTTCAGCAAACGTGTTTTCTTCGTAGAAGTATACCATCACACATATCTTGAGACCTACTAGTTGTTATCATTGCCATCTCCTCAGATCACTAAATTAATTCATCTAAACCATTATCTCTGTTTCCTTTTTCTCACTTACGCTTACTTCGGTCCTCTCTCACAAACTTCACGACTAATTATTAAACTAGATTATCTATATATTACTTAGTTCTGATTGTAGAATCTATTTCGAAAGTTTTGTTTTTGGAAAATCCATCCATGTATATATATTCGTGTTATGATATGACTGACTCTTTCTGTTGATATTTTGGTACTCTGTTTGATTCCATTATGAGATTTTATCATTTGTATATTGTTATTATTTCTATGTCTTGTACTTATATTGAAGTTTTTATGTTTTCTTCTGAACTGTATACACGTTGTTTAAATTTGATATTTAGCATGGCTACAGCCATTTTTGGATTGATACTCCAGCAGTAACGGACTGGAAGCTCTTATTCTTCCAGAAACCGAACCTATTGTGATAATTGGAAACTCGAAGGTGAAATACTGTTTTTGGTACTTGTCTGTATTTCCATTTTTATCAATAAATTGATTTGTTTTCTCCCAGAACTATCGTTTTTGGTCGCGGACTGAATGAGACGCCTACGAACCTGCACTTTCGAGTTGGAGTGAACTGCAAGAGTAAAAATACCGTTATACTGATATCCGACTCATATTAGCATTAGAATTTTCTCATTATTATTCTCCATATTGCAAATAACTGACCTCCAGTCTGGTAATGTGATAGCTGCTGGTATCCAGAAACCCTAATGCCCTGAAATAAACGTTTTCATTTAAATCCCGAGACATAAAAACTCACAATCCACTGCCAAATAACTAGAATTAGACATTACAGTGGCTATACCTCCATTCATTGTACACTACAAAACACCTGGAACCGTACCGAAAGAACAAGAATCAAGTGCGAAGAAATCAATTGGTTTATACTAGCTCGTGAAAAAGATATTAGATATTAGACTAAGGTGAACCTGTAATAGTTTCATGCATAGCTAGTAAAGAGCTTAAAAGCTCCTCACAACCAAGGTTCACCCTAAACATGAGTTTCGGAAATTGAGACAAGTAGATTTAGTCAAATGTTCTTTAAAATATTGCCGTCACATTCTAAGCAACTTAAAACATTGCTAGCCATCATTCATCTCAGTTATTTTCAGCTTAAATCAACCAACATTATATCATGCAGGTGAAGAGGAGCATCAAAGACTACAAACGTGAACGTGTAGAAGATAAAGCGATGACGATGGAAAAGGCTGCAAGAGAAGGAAACATGAGACAATTGTATGATAAAACAAAGAAGCTTACTGGAAACTACATTATTATCAGAACGACCAGTGAAGATGTCGAAAGGCAAGGCAATCAGCAACATTGAAGAACAGCAAAACACGTTGGTAGAGCACTCCGAGCAACTCTGGAATCAAAAAGTCCAAATGAACACATCCAACATCGAAGCAGCACTCACGGGCGTAACGATCAATGTTGACCAACCAATAATTGAAGAGATCAGTATGGGCATGAGACAAATCAAGAGCAGTAAAGCAGCGATACCAGACAGCATTCCAACAGAGGCAATTAAAGCAGACATGGAAGTAATCGCAAAAAAATTCCACATTCTCTTCAACAAGATTACAAGTTACGCACAGACTGGAAATAAGGATATCTCGTCAAAATACCAAAGAAATGTGATCTGAGCAAAGTTGAGAACTACGTAGTCATCTTTTGAGTGTTTTTAAACAGAATGAAGGACTTCGTAGATGCTGGATTTCGTGAGGATCGATCGTGCACAGATCAAATTGCACCATTTGGGATCATTGTGGAACAACCTGTTGAATGGAACTAATCACTTTACATAAACTTCATTGACTACGAAATAGGATTCTGTTGCGTGGATAAGACAAAATCATGGATGCTTCTTCAATACTACAGCGTGCTTGAGAAGATTGTCAACATCATACGTAATTCTGATGACGTACAAAACTGCAAAATCGTGCACAGAGGACAGCTGACAGACTCATCTGAGGTGAAGACCGGTGTCAGGTTAGAGCACTTCGAGCAACTCTGGCATCTACCAGTCAAACCTAACACATCCAACATCGAAGCAGTACTCACATACGTAACGATCAATGTCGACCAACCAATAATTGAAGAGATCAGTATGGGCATGAGACAAATCAAGAGTGGAAAAGCAGCGAGACCACAATCCATTGCAACAGAGGCAATGAAAGCAGACATGAAAGTACCCACAAAAATATTTCACATTTTCTTGAACAAGATTGTGGATTAGGAAATTAGGATAATTCATCAAAATACCAAAGAAAGGCGTTCACTACAAGTATAAGAATTATGGAGGCATCCATCTTCCGTAAATCGTGGAAAAGTATTTAACTAAGTATTTCTAAACCGAATGAAAGATTTAATAGAATCCTAACTTGGAGGTCAGCAGGCTGGATTCCGTAAAGATCGTTCTTGAGGCAACCAATCCGGTTTATTACGGATGATAATGGAATGGGACCTAGAACTACAAATCAACATGCTTGATGAATTAAGAAAGAAAATCTGTAAATTTATTGCGCAATCGATGTAAACTTGTGATATGTATATATATTTCTTACTGATTCGAATCTAACTATGAACAGTATATTTTCATCAAGGAAAGTAGTATTGCTTTTTCCTGAAGTAATATGATATGCAATTTCTGAGTATTTATTTATAAAAATCCCCATCACATTAAAACAGTGACATATGAACAAACAAATGACCTCTCAACAGGTGATCCATTCTAGTGGTTCTGCAATTCCAAACATCTTAGCCTGCAAATTAGCAACTCAAATTATGGTCACATTTAAAGCAAGAAATAGACTGTTCGCGTAATGATGAAGTGTCAGTATAAGTGTTTGTAAAAAGTAAAAATCTGATTTTGTTGATCATTTAAACAACTTTACTGTTTATAAATTTGAATAAATATGGGCATGCAGCACAGTTGACACGTTCAGTCAAAGTGATCATTCATGTCAGACATGGTGGTTTTCTCAAAAACTTTCTCTTGAGAACGGTGATTGACCTTAGACTGCCTACACAATAAAACATTTCACAGTTCTTGACAATTATCATTTCGTTGCGTTTTTTTCAACCTACACTCTCATTCGATTTACATAAAAAGAAAAAGAAAGTGAGCATTCTGAAAAGCAAAGAGGGGGTCATTTCATCTTGTCAACTTCTCGCTTACACAAATAAATCTAGCACTTCTAGACCT
Source organism: Schistosoma turkestanicum (assembly GCA_944470395.2). Classification (NCBI taxonomy): domain Eukaryota; kingdom Metazoa; phylum Platyhelminthes; class Trematoda; order Strigeidida; family Schistosomatidae; genus Schistosoma; species Schistosoma turkestanicum. The sequence goes on along the minus strand of CALYCR020000281.1, from coordinate 577 downwards.
AAAAAAGGGTGAAAACTGATATCATTGGAATTTGAAGTCCGATAAAATGTCAATAACGTTTTTTTTGAAGTTTTGTTACACAGCTGAATCGATTGCTTGCAAGCATTAAGTAGACAAATTCACAGTCTACGCCAAAAAGTATTCTATTCTGTCTGACGATACTAGTGAATTGTTGTAGAGTGATGATGAGAATCCAATTCAAATAAACTTCTCATCTATATTTGTGTTTCTGATGTCGTTTCACAACATACGATTTGCTGTAATTTGTGAAATAATAACAAACCTCCTGATATTTACCCGATGATGTACTAGTAACGTAGAGGGAACCGTGAATTTACTGCAAAATCGTTATGAATTGTGATATATATATATATATCTAACATCCTATAAGAGCAACATTGTTCTTGTTACTGCATCAGAAGGGTGTTCAATTTAGCTTAAGAATTTAGTAATCATGTTAACAGTTTGTATACGGAAAATCGAATTACGACAACAATTATTATTATAATTATAACTACTAGTAAAACTACTACTGAATTTAATCAAGTAGAGAGTCTAAACCAAATGTTTCAAACAA
>CALYCR020000280.1:0-14562 GCA_944470395.2 Schistosoma turkestanicum | reverse complement strand
ACATGTATTACAAATGCTACAATGTTAACTCATTCGATTTAAACCTTCACAACTCATATAACTTTATGCAAAAACTCTTCGTAACCCGCGTGATCGGCGATTCTACAATAACGAATTATGCCTTCAGCATTTTCTCCTAGACGCCTGTCACCAATTCAAACTTGCTGTAGTACCATTTAGAGCAAAATCTTTAGTCACACATCTGACCATAAAACATCCCAATTTTCCTTTATCAGGACGTGAATGCAAAATAGTGATCAGGCAAAAAATTGTGTTACTCCTCCAACACGTCAAACGATCGTCATTCACCACATGAGGCCCGAAAGTTTCTCGATTTCAAACTGACATTTAATTCATCCAACATTTGAGCAAATATTTTATTCAAAAGGGAAATAAATATGCTGTCACAACGACAGGATATCAGTCATGAGGTCATGGTGAAATTACTATGAGACGACGCAGATTTAAATGTTTTGAACCGAATTTTAACCAAATGCTCCAACCTACGCCGATTCCTTTCTGTTAATTATTCTATCATCGACATTTAAAAACGTACACACCTTCCTGTAGTACCGGATTTTACAGTGATCGAGTGTTTCAATAACCTTATGAAATATTATATAATGAAACACAATCGGCTACCAAGCTTAAATTGCAACATCTAGTCTGACATCACACTAACGCAGGTGTCAGTTGGGCATGAAACTTTACAGAGTGCCAGTTCATCAATGTCCGCTGCCATACATTAATTGCCGTATACAAATTCCCACTATCCGAAAGAAGTTTCCAACATGTACAATTAAATATTGTTCATCCCCTTCTACTTCCCAGCTCTTTCAGGCAGACTATACTGACCGAGACTTATTTACTAAACTGGCTTATGCGTGTCGCATAAATCATACGCCTACGTAGTTCATGGCCTCGAATTTTCTTGACAACTCAATACCAAATTCTGCTGTTCATGCCATCATTACTACGGATCATGATTTCCAACTTTAATCTGTTATATTTTACGTATTTATCGGACTCTCAGGAATGAATCACACATAATATCAGCCTACCACTTATTAGAGATTGAACCGCTAGTTAAAAATATCGCATAACTTTCAGTCTCATTCGATAAAGTCAAGTGAATCATTAACAGTTATCCGCCCTGGGATTCTCGCAGTTATTAAGGACATCAATTACCTAACATCTGAACAGGTCTACGACACTAATATGGCTTTACCTAGTCACCTGATCTCTACTGACGATCAAATACCAATTTATTCAAAACGTTTTGCCAGCTGTTTTTTACTAACTATGCAACAGATTAGGCCAATATCTACATCTGAGCACAAGGACCATGTATATTTTGATAAACAATTGATGATGTGCAGATTCATTGTTCCTTGTTAACTCAGTGATAAAACTACTAAAACCGCTACACGAAACATCTCATCCAATCCTCAAATGGGTGACTAGACATCTGATCGTATAAAACAATCGAAAAATTTGACAAGGAAAATACTCAAGGTGGAAGTTTAGGAGGAAAGTGATAATAATAAAATGAATGGATGTATACCACGCAAGACAACATCCAGAAGGCACTTATAATTCCAGCGGCAGCTTTGAATATCCTAGCAAGCAACTTCATATGGAGTCAGTAACTTTTCCACATATTATTTGTTTACAAGTTAAAAAATTTGTTTACGCTGCAGTTAAAGCAACTAGAAAGTGGATAATTGATCTAGATAGTTAGACTAATGCACTGTGGTTCGAACTTGGTCTGTTCACAGTTTGTAAATTAGTGATTTTGATTGTCTACCAGTAAAGTGAAACAAAGACAGCATTTCTAGAAACTTTTAAATATCTAAATCTGATAGTGAAAAGTGGATTGTTTCTGGTAATTGTAAAGATATCAACCAGATCACTTTAACCTGAAAGCGTGTACGTGAATTCCAGCGGTTCAGTTAAAAAAGAATTTTCTCTTTATTTGAGGACAAATTATTGTCGAAACAGTAATCTTATGATCACTCATTATCTTTTGTTTATCGACCTGAAGCCCAACTCACAACTGGAGAAACGAGGAACAAGGGCGTAAAACCGAAATGCATGACGACGAATTCGAAAATAGCTAGTGAGGAACAACGACAATTGCATTTGATAGTTGAGTTGTATGTGAACATACTACGTAGACTAACTTCACGACAGCCTACTTTCAGACAATGCTGAGAATCGTATTGACGTTAACGGGTATTATATTGTGTGTAACGTAGAATCGAAATTTACGGAGTCTTGAGCTGAAATGACACGAATAATTTACTGACCATAGTGCTGAGTATGTTGAATGCTATGATGCCACTAACAGGTGTCGAAGACGCACTTTTTTCTAATCTGCAATTTGACTGTAAAAGTAGATGCAACAGAAGAAACATTTGAAAATTCTTCCAAAGTGTTTTGTTGAACTGGAAAGCTTTTATTTCTTTTACTGTGACATGTATACTAGCTTTTATTCCGGGCCCATGTAATCATAGTTTCATATTTATAAAAGTGTGCTTTACGATTTAATTGTGACTAATATTTGCCGTAATTATCTAACTTTGTTTTTGTGTGATGCTAGACTTTTGACAATAGAATGTTTTTCACGGAAATCAAATTTACACTGAAGGGCAGTTGATCTTTGTTGTTCTTTGACCGATTAATAAAAACGTACTTTCATATCATTAGAGATAAATGTTTTATTCTATTCGGTCAAAAATATTCTTGCTAACTCTTAAGTACTGAAAGGATTTGTCGTTTGGAATATTTTGCTGCATAAGGATGCGGTGACTTCACCTTTATGAGGAGAAAGGTTTAATAGAAGGTTTAATAGAAATATTTATTTTCATAATCAATTGTACCGGTGATAGTTTCACTGAACATTTTGTTCATTCCTACTTTGTTCTAGCAAACTTTCCGTTAGTAATAATAATAATAATAATTTATTCTCAAATAACAAACATGTTACAAGAGACATGCCAATTTACAGGCATTTTGGCTCCACTGGTCTCTGTAATTTTGCCCCACTTTTCTGACACGATTTCGGTATTCTTTCGATACTGCGAAATCACCGGCGAATATATTCCCTTTTATGGATTAGCTTATCTTCTCCGTCTTCGATTCACTTAGTGACGGGAACGTAATTGGTCTGCAGTGCTGATCTTAGTAAATGGTGACTCGACCCACTACAAGGCATTGTTTTGTGGAAGAGAAACCTTTGGTTGTCTAGTACGAGCTGTGCATTTAACGAATTTTTCGTTGTCTATATAACTTGTTAGTTTGATTTTCTTTTGCACTGTAACATTTTAAGTTACATTATATTTTAATGTGAGTGACTTGAAAGTGCTTCACATGCCTTATAAAAGAACTCATCCATACTTAATCGAATAGACTTTTACTTTTAGTATCATCCTCTGCACACTGACCAAATATTAGAAGTTAGATCGTTCTTAGTTTGACCCTGAGTTATGAGAGTTTAACTCTGTTTGTTGTACCAAATGGATTGCATCATTCTTCCAACATGTATTTGTTCTCACCATGTTAAGTTTACATGCCTGACTGTGTGAAATTTAACTTTTTGAGAATAAAATATTAGTATGAAATTATATCATTCCCACGGAGCCAATTGTTACCTAAATTGAATGCATAGTTTAGAGGATTTCATACGCTTATCGGATAAAGGGAGCGTTTGAAATAGTCTCAAATGCTGTGTTGACGATGTCTCCAAGTTGTATGGTATTCGCATTGAATATTGTGACTGCATAACGGAGCATTTGGTTAAGCTCGAGTTGTCACCGACAGTCTTCTACGTTAAAATGTACCAGCGACAAGGTGGCAGGTTTGGTGTTCGAGTTGGCGTGCCACACCAGCGTGGCTCGTATCCAGAATCTGGAGATTGCGTTCGTAGCTGTCCGGACCAGAAAACGTTGCGGACGAAGGACGAAGCGAAAGAACCAGAAACGATCATGACCACAAAGCTCGAAACCCAACGTATGCCAGATATATTCGGAACCAAATAATCGACTGAGTGCATTGACAAGTGTATGTGTGATCAGACTAGTTTTCTCCAAGACTGACTGAATTCGACGGTACCAACAGGATGGTGGTCGGAGGCGTGTGCTCAGGATGGAAAAATGAAAAAAGAGAAATGTGTAACATGCATGTAGTATAAGAATAAGGTTCTGTACCGAATCCGTTGTTGATTGTGATATTAGTCGCACAAGCGTACAGATTGGCGTGCGTGAAGACCGGAGCGCGAAACGCTAATCTCATGCGTACCTTGTGAGCCCGCAATCTCATCCGAAGTCAAGGGCTGCGTGGTCTGCTGATCTATAAGCGAGGCCGGAATCTCATCAGCAGGTAGCGCAGATGACGCTTGCTGTTGACTGGGACATGAGAAAGAGGTCTCTGATGTATCTAGCGTGGGATCCGAAACAGAAATATGGATCCTGCTAGTGAGTTGGACGGGTCCAGCATCGAATCTCGGTTTACCAGGTAGGGCACTGTCATTGACGTGTGCTGGTATGAGACGATCAATGATGACTGTGTCCATCAACCTTGAAGGTCTTTTCATGACGAGAAATCACGTGAAAAGGCAGTTGCAAGGGCTTGACTTCTGAATTTGCCCGTATGAAAACGTGCGAACAGGTAAATAACTCTCGAGGGAGAGCGAACTGTTGATGCTACATTCCTTTTGACACCGGAGGCAGTGTTAGAATCTACGCAGAAAGCCGTTGGACGTTACCTGTTATACATAAAATATCTGCTCCGTGGTGTGAAAAAAATTCCCCAAGCAGATGCAATGTCGTGCCATACACAAGTTCGAGGGCGGAACACTGCAAACCTGCCGTTGCTGCTCTGTGATCTCCGCGTCGTCTCCAACAAATGCCATCTTTCTGCAAACCGGGTGGAGAGAGGAGTCTTAAGGACTGTGAGAACGACGAAGTAATACATGTAGCAAGTAAACTGTCAAACTCACGCTTAGCGAAAACTAATTTGTCCGGTGCCAGTAGGCGAGGTTTTGCCGTGTCTGGGGGTCTGCAGGCGACGATGTGGCTTTTCAAATAATTAATCGCCGACAGAATCTTCTCGATTTAGTCACTTTGGGGAATTTATCATATCAAACATGAGATAAATGATCATCCAAATTATACACCAGTGATTCGGTACACATCTATTGGAACGTTAGAACCCTTGGATTTGATACTGGATGAAGTATCGATTAACTGCAGCCTACGTGAATCGAATAACAATTTCTAGAGCTGTAGGGAATCGATTCCGAGTACGGCTGTGGGAACATCAGCAAGGATGAACGTTCATAGATGTTACGAGAGAAACGAAGACATTTTGCTGATCAAAACCTTCATGTATAAATATCATTAATTTCACTGTTTTTTGGGTATATTTGTTTTACTTAACTTATGAACTTGTTTGAATTATTATTTGCGGACATTTTGGACTCCCGTTTCTCTTTGTTGTTCGTTGCAGTTTTTTGCTCCAAGAGATAATAAATTAGAAGGTAATTGTAATTATTATAATTATTGTTGTTAGAACGACATTGGTCGTCTATTTGTAATAAAGTATTTTGGTCGAATTTGTGATTTGGAATAAACTTTGGTATCTACTTTGGAGTTTCGTTCTTGGTTTAGAAATTTGGGACCGTGAATTACAAATAGTCGACAACCGTGCTTCGTAAGATCAACGAGCAAAAAACTGGACGTAACAATAGATGCTGTTGTCGATTATTCAGGTTGATAATTGGCTGTCGCGTACCGTAAGTAGGAGTGACAGAGCCGTTCTCAGCGCGTGGTCGATTCATCGTAGCTTGTGACTTGCTGCTACTAGACGATAAGATAGAAACTTAGGCACCTGTGGCTACCAAATACCTAGCGTTAGTGCAAACTCGTGCAAATAAAATAAACTAACAACCTGAAGTGATGAAGAAGAAAAGGGTAAAAATTCACTGACTTGCACCTTGGAGTCTATTATTATAACTATCTACGATTTATTTCAAGTATGTGGAGATTAACAATCGTATAGCAACATGATTAAAAGTGGAGATAGATGAATAATAGACTCATCTTAATTGAAAACTTTGAATACAAAGTCGGCTCACCAATTTTAGTGGTGAACTAGTCGAGATTTAAAAGTGATCAGCATTAAATACTAATTACGAGCCAGTCACCGAGAAGGTGAATATATCCATGTTAAAGAATATATTTGCTGGCGATTTCGTGGTGTCGAAAGAATACCGAAATCTTGCCAGAAAAGATGGCGAAATTGCAAAGATGGTTGGGCATAAAATGGTAGTAACACAAACGAAAAGTGTTATAAACAATAAGTACAGTTAGACTGCCACTGGTACAATTGGTTATAATAATGAATACTTCTAATAGACCATTCGCGTTCTCTTCATAAAAGTACATCAATACAAGCGAACACCCGAGGCACGAAGTGTAGTAACTGTCTACGGACGTCAATAATTACCATATTACTTACCAATGTTAAAAGTAACTGTTTACTTTCGAAATAGAGTTCGTTTTCAGTACACCTTGAGATGCCTTCACAAACCTGTTTTTTCTACCAGTACCACACTCCTCTTCCTGTAAGCATGCAAGTTATAACTTAAAGGGTAGGTTGGGTTTAGAAGATTATAGTGACATGTTTTATGACATCAATAGCATCTTGCATTTATGCAAAGTTCACTGTGCAACACCAAAGTTCGAAATGATAGAGTACGTTTACGGAAGAAGCTGGCAGCCAAATTATACTGGAACCACAAGCGTCTTTACATATTCATGGCTGAAACAATCTGAAAATTAGTGTGTGTGATCCTGAAGGTCCAAAGAGAGAATGTCACACCAACAGTGATGTATATGAGATCTCTATTGCTAACTTTTCTAACCAGTTGAACCACGAATGCACAATTCCAGATTATTCCTAAGCTCCAGAAGAGCCGCTAGACTGGGGACTATCTAAATTGCTCCCCTATTTGTGCTTAGGAAAGCCGAATCTCAGAGCCCAAGAAAGTTTCCGTGGATGGTCTTTGCTAGCCCCACTTCATTTCGGCACTGAATCCACTCAGAGGACAGGCTCGGTAGAGTAAGCACCAGCTGGCAAGTATGAACACTAGGAGTCTCATAAGAGTAAAATTAGCTCAGTATGCTAATTTTTGCAGACATTAAAAGATCCAGGAGTCCATATGAGAAGAAAAAGATTCTATTAAGATTCAGGAACACTTTAAAACAATAGAGGAATGGATACTGGACAAAGCTTCAAAACTCAACCAATAATGTCATCGACATTCGGCAGCATGGGACGGAAGTAAATTACGTATCCTTAGAAAATCCGTTCTAAAATGTCACCCCACAGCTTAGTCTCCAATTAGTAACTGCAGACAGCTTGATGCACTATCTATCTATCTATCTATCTGCAATATCAATTACTGAATTTATATTATTCGTTTATTTCTTGAAACATCAGTCTTCTTAGCATTCGAATTTTCCCTTTTTCATTCTCTGTATGACAACCTTATAATCCACAAAAGCCATAAATTACTTACAACTGATTAGAATTAATGAAATTGAGTGATCTGACTGCAATTCAATGTATATTTCAAAATACCCTAAACGTTACTGAAACAATAAGAAGGGGGTGCGTAGTAATCAAACGGTTTATAATTGCTCGTTAAAAAGATATTGGACATTGAGTTGTTCTTTGTTTTTCTAGTCGTCATGATTTTCATTCGATCATTTCTGTTGCAGGAGGTTAGTTTGTGCAAAGTATGAGTTTGGGTCGTACGAACGGTAGAGTTCCGTTAGACGAAGAGGTTGGTTTTCTACCAAACCTGAAAAATAGTCCCCCTACGAATGAAGTTAACAAACAACAAAAAGATACATATCCTTTACTTACAAGAGAAGATCTGATGCAGCTGGATAGCAAGGAACCTTTATGGTTGCGTCTGCGATGGGGTCTTTTTATATTATTTTGGATTGTTTGGATCGGGCTTCTCGTAGCAGCAGTTTTAATAATAGTATTCACTCCAAAGTGTCCACCAAGGCCGGTTCTACCTTTCTGGAGATCAAATACTGGGTATTGGGTTAACCCATTTGCTTTTGCAGATTCTACTAATGACAAAATCGGAGATCTAAGAGGTTAGATAGATTTTCATCATTACTTTCATACTAATAGGCATGGTTGATAAACTTGATTATATCAAAAGTGTTTTGGGTGCGGGATTTGTTGTTCTCAGTTCCATTTTCGCTGGTCAATACACTAATGACCAAAAAACATTGGGTCTTGTGCATGATTTCTATAGCATTGACCCTGCGGTTGGTACTATGGAAGATTTCAAGTATTTTGTGAGATCGTTTCACAAAAATGGCATCCATGTGGTCTTAAGCATGGACTTTAACTCTATATCTGAGAAACATTCATGGGCTACTGAATCACCCTCTGTGCTTGTACCCTTTCCTAGCAGTAAAACAGTAAGAATATTGCAACTAGTTTCCATCGTTTTGTTAGGTTTCTCGTCTAGGTAGAGATGCAAAGACACCTATACAAGGCACCGAATATTATTCCGTATTCGGTCCACCGTTCGTCGATCTTAATCTTAAAGATCCGGCTGTATTAGGACGTGTTTCTGTAAGTTTATTCAATGTATATTTTAATTTGTGGTAGGACGTGGCCAAGTTTTGGCTTAGTGAAGGCATAGATGGTATTCTCTTGGAAAATGTTGCTTTCTATATTGAAAATAGTGCAGAACCTTCTGCTTCAATCACAAAAGAGGTGATTTCCTTTCAGTCAATTTTATTTAGCAGTCGGGTTCAAATTGGTTTAGTCAATACCCAGCATCACAAATATACCTAAACGAATCAGTGGAAGTTGTCCGAACAATAAGAAAAGTTGTTGATGAAATGTCAGAATCCAGTGGAAAACCAAAGTAAGTTAACTTTGTGTAATTATAAGTTCTTAAGGTTATTAGCAGTTGATAGTGGTAACACAGGATATGGTATTCGGGGAAAAGAAGATCTTTCCACACAGTATCTTGGGACAAAAGATTCACCAGCAGCACATGTAGTTGTAAGCCGTCAGTTTGTTAAGCAACGCGGTTGGTAAGCTGTTCTAATGAAAGGTTATTTTTTTTCTGTAGGAAAGCATCTCCAAATGAACCTATGTTGCTGAAGAATAACATCTTTACTTATGATATGTTAAATATAAATGACCGAAACTCTTTAGCCTTAACTTCAGCTTCCACTAGTGACCCTAGACAATCTGATTTGATAGCTCTAGCCTCTACATTTTTACTTCCAGGTGAGTATGGTGATCATTCGTATTAGGATTATCACATTTTCAATAAATATTTAATCAATCATGAGTTCACTTTCATTTCACGTACTATTTAGTTATTATATATATATGTATCAGAAGTTGAGACAATTGTTTTGACAGTAATTAGGAATATATATGAAGAATGAATCACGAGTTCTTTTATTTATAACTTTGTAATTATACTGAGTAGTGGCAATATTTAAAAGCTTTAGGGAACTGGGATATTGAAGTGTCAATCAAATTGACTGGGAATGAATCTCAATATATACTTACTTACGCCTGTTACCCCCAATGGAGCATAGTCCGCCCACCGGTTTTCTCCAACCAACTCTGTCTTGGGCTTCCCTCTCCAGTTCTGTCCAATGTTTGTTCATTCCCCTCATATCTTTCTTTATTTCTCGGCGTAGTGTGTTCCTTGGCCTTCCTCTTTTCCTTTCGCCTTGAGGGTTCCATGTGAGGGCTTGTCTCGTGACGCAGTTAGGTCGTTTTCATAGTGTGTGTCTTATCCACTTCCACCGCTTCTTCCTGATTTCCTCCTACACTGGAATCTGGTTTGTTCTCCCACAGTTCGTTTTTGCTGAAGGTGTCTGGCCAACGAATACGAAGTATTTTGCGTAGACAGCTGTTAATAAACACTTGTATCTTCTGGATGATGGCTTTTGTAGTTCTCCAAGTTTCCGCTCTATACAGTAGTAGAACTGTCTTGACATTTGTATTGAAAATCCTGATTTTGGTGTTGATTGAAAGTTGTTTGGAGTTCCAGATATTTTTCAACTGTAGAAATGCAGCCCTTGCTTTGCCAATCCGTGCCCTCACATCTGCATCGGATCCACCTTGGTTGTCGATGATGCTGCCCAGATATGTAAAGGTGTTAACGTCCTCCAAGGCAGCATCTCCATCAAGAGTGATTAATCTCAATATATACATTAATTTAAAAATTACTAAATGGATTCTTTTAAGTATTATTATGTACTAATATTTACTTTATGGGTTGTTTACTACAAAGATTCTTAGCATCAATTATACAGTATGTTTATATGAACATAAAAATAAGAGGAATTTAGTAAAATGAAAACTAAGATGTAAATACTAATTCCCTGTCTTAATATACAAATAGCGAATGAAATTATATGAACAATTTGAAGCCCAAAGCAGATTCATCAATATGGATTGAATGCATCCTCATTATTGGTTGGCCTTGATTCATTGCTCAGTTATAATTCAAAATTGGAAAAGGACATGGTATAGATTTTGACAATGTTGATAAAGAAACGCTGAGGAAAAATTTCTTCAATTCTTGCAAATATTCTTCTTAGAAGTTGATTACAGTAGATAAAGTAAATAGGTCGAAAAGGCCTAGATTTGTCACCAATTTAGCGAACTAGTTATTAGATGATCGTCATGTGATATTCTTTCACAGTTGAAGAGCTTCTTCACCTATAAATATGCACCATAAATAAATACTTTGACAACTAAAATTTAAATTACAGATTTTCTGGGTAAAATACATCAAACTTTCACATTTTATTTGTGTCCCAATTCAAACATTGGTTTTTTGCAGTGATGCTAATGAATCATATCCTCTGGTAAATGTTGTACTTTTTGCTTGATTTGTGGATATCTTGTCATATTTTTTAAAATTTTCTAGGTACTTGTCTACTATATTATGGTTCGGAGTTAAACGATGAGACAAAGAGCGCCAGTTTCACTCCCGATTTCTATCCTTTTGAAGAGAAGAGTGTGTTCACCGGCTCGGGAGAAACTGATGTGCTTTTGTCTCAATTAGCTATGCCTTGGGATCAATCTGGTGTTGGTTTCTCGGCAAGCTTATCAAACGTCACATCTTTCACGGATTACTTGAAAACCTTTGAGATTAGTGAAACAGTTGAAGTATGTTTAGTAACTAGACGACTATTGTCAAAATATTATTGACATATGTTTGTAATTGTTAAATATTTGTTTTGAAAAGACTTAATAATATTACCATTAAAACTACTGAGATTATTTTCATTAAATCAAAAGTATTCAACCAGTTTTCTGATTGAGAGTTTCCAAAGCGTGCTTCATCACCAATTTCATCAGTTGAGGTGGTTGGGACATGTGTTACGTATGCCTAACCACCGACTGCCTCGACGATCTATGTTTTTTGGTGTAGGAGGAGTAGGTTGGAAGAAAGACCAGACCAAAACATGGTAGAAATGCATGAAGTCACTGACAAGTGGACTGAGTCATTTTGGTAAATGTAGGCTATCTCGTTGGGGTCTGCGAGATAATGATAATAATCGATGGTTAGAAACCCTGAATGACATGGCTTGAAAACCGTTTGCAGTGGTACAGGTGCATTTACTCTTTGTGTTCTATGTAATTCTAACCTTATGAATTCATCATCACACCTCTATCTTTCTCTTTCTAAATTTGCGTCACTGATTTATACTTTTCGAATAATATCTTTGAACCCTAATCTCTCAGATTACTTCTAATACTTTTACTACATCTACTACTATGGGATTTGAATTGACAATTATGTCTCTGTGCTAATGTGGTATCCAACTTGAACTGATGTACGTACATACGTACGTACGAAGTTCTACGTTGCAACTGATTGACTAAGTGGAAGAATTGTTCATGTTGTTTTGCTATGCAACAAAACTAGGGTTAGTGTTATGATGTGACGACACCTGAGTTATTAATAGCTGTTAATTGATTTATGTAAAAAAGAAAATGTGTTTTTCGTTACATTTTTATTGATTATCCTACAAATAATATAATAATAGATCATTTTGTTTTTTTCTGTTTGTTGTTAGTCTGCAACATCAAGTGGTCGTGGGTTTACTGCTTTCTCTCTTGTTCAAGATCTTATAGCAATTCGTAAAAATGAAAGTTTACTATGGGGAGACTTTAAAATGATTAAAGATAAACGCATTGTAAGTTTAAGTTGATTCTTATTGTGTGTACTGAAGTTTTTATAACTAATTTTAATTTTAAATATAAAGTTTAAGGTATTGATACTTTTTTCAGCATTGAATCTGACGGTTGGTTATTTAGGGCACATTGTATTCCCCCAATCCCCGCTGGGTTATCAATTTAAATTCCATCTTCAAGTAGTGTGTTAGTGGTAATAATTGCACACAATAGGTGTGTAGGACTGATTGATATATATTATTACTGTAGTGATTACAGTAGTGATCAGTCAGACAATTAAAACGTAGGACTTTGTACGTACGTACGTGCGTACATCAGTTCAGATTGCCATACTGCATTAGCACAGAGACGCAATCGTCAATTTTAAATCCAGGAGTGATAGCGATAATAGAAGAATTACTAGTAATGGAGAATATATCAGGGATCGAAGGAAGATATTATTCAAGATGTATTATAATTCAGTTGGATAAATTTCGAAAGAGAAAGATAGAGGTGATGAGGAAGGAATTCTGAAGAATAGAATTTGAAAGAACACACAATGAGCAGATGCACCTGCGCCAGTGCAAACCATTTTTTAGCCATGTCATTCAGCGTCTGTAACCATCGGTTAGTATCGTCTTGTGGATTACAACTTTAATGAAGTATAGGGTAATTGAAATTGATGGCGATCATAACCACTAATGCCTTCCTTCATGTTGTTATATTTCTTTCTCCCTCCTATCAAATAAATGTTTTGCAAAATGATATATTTTCACAATGCTTTTTTTAATTTTGTTTGTATATTGCAGACAGAAGAGTTACAATTTGAAATATTTACACGTAAAGCTGAAGGTTTCCCAGCTTTCATTATTGTTTTACGCAAACAATCTACTAATGATATTGTCAGTGGGACAATCGACTTTTCCAATGTATGCTCATGTATCATTCCGAAAATAATCTATCCATCAAATAAAAATCTGGAACTTCATCAACCATTGCCAAGTCCACGTGTTTATTTAAAATCTGATGGAAAACCAATGATTCATGTTTTTAAATGTTGTGCATAAAAAAAGAAAAAATAAGCTTTTTGAAATGATATTATGATAAAAGCCTTAGTTAGTTAGTTAGTTAGTTAGTTTCAACAACTATTATCCAAATTTTCAACTGGTGTGTGTAGCGGCGACGCACAAACTGTGTTCTTAACAAACGAAAAAATACGAATGCTATGAATTTATGTTTATGCTTATGGTTATTCTGACAAAAATTAATTCATGAATAAAAACATGTTGTTTTATTTGCTTCCAAAGTTTTTCTGGGCTTTTTTTTATTTTAAAAGTGATTTGAGTATGATACGCCGCCGTAAAACGACAAGGATAATGGAGTATTTTCAATAGGAGTTATAGAGATATTAGGTGTTTTACACATTGAAATCAACAATCAATCATTGTTAGACTACCATTATTAGAAACCTGAATGGCCATTTCGTCCCGGTGTATGGGACTCATCAGTGGAGCAGAGTCCAAGGGACAACTGCTTGAGGCCGGTCACGCACGGCCTTTTTATGAGAGGTTTTTGGAATATTAGCTCCGTTCTTGTTTAGAAGCCCTTACCGCCGGAGACAAAATCCATGAGGTAAGATGGGGTGTGACATTTTTAGGGTCGACCTTTTCTAATCCTTCCTTGTGAGAAGGCAGCATCACTGCGGATGCTGGTTGTCCAAGGGAAACACATTACTGCTGTCACACCTCTCTGCAGTCAGCAGTACGACTTCGCCCTCACACCTGGGGTAGCTGCTTTCAGTCTGATCGTTCTCAAATCGACCTGCCTGGCATGGTAGAACCTACAGGGACATATGTTCTAGCCAATATAGCTGGGTTGGGTCATCACGATAGGCAAGCTCGACCACCACGTCAAGGTAGCAGCTACGGTTGGGCGTTCCACGCACTAGAAACTCCATACAGAAATAATAAGGTATCAGAAAAAACCAAAAATACCAACCAGTATGTGTTTGGATAATATTCACAAAATCCACTTAACTGCAAATTGTGTTTCAGAACCAAATGGAGAGAGCTACCTGATAGTTCGAAAGATTGAGATTTGATAATGGTAATCTCAAAGAAATTAAGTATCGCATAGACTGTTCATCATGGAAATAACGATGTCTCAACTGAGTAGACACTAGAATTTCCAACGTTTCTTACATTAGTAAACTCTACTCCTCGATAATACAGTCTACATTTTTCTCACACACACAAACAAATACATGCTGTGATGTGGTACAACCTAACACGATAATCGAAAACAGACAAG
>CALYCR020000279.1:0-14471 GCA_944470395.2 Schistosoma turkestanicum | reverse complement strand
AACCACCTCGACTGATGAAGTTCCAACACTTCATCGATTAACCTGCCATCCTTACATAGGACCCGTTTACTAACTATAGCATTGCTTACTCGGTTGTCCCATTATACACGAGCAATGCTTCAGAGACACCTATGATCGAAAACAAGCAACCTACGAATATCTTCAACTCTGACTGGCCGGGTAGTATGAGTCTTTTGCATTGTAACTTTATAACTCGTAAGTGGCTAGTTTCTGTTCCTTCGTATTTTGCTGGTGAATCATGAATTAACTTGTTGTCGGGCCATACTGTTTTTGAGCTCATTGCTTTGAATGTATGTGGCATAAACGAATAATTATTGATGTAAATCCATGTATTATTTGTCTATTTACTTACATAAATGTGCTACAAATCTAAGATAGTGTTTTGTTGTCCCAGTAAATCTAATAGCTAGTTAGTTGGTGAGGTGGAGAGTTTCCATTGCGTTGGGAATCCAGGAAATGTGTCGCACGTGATTACTTATATATATTCATGCTACGTGGTTTAAGGTAACCAAAAGCAAACCTATATGCACTCGATATCAATTCACTCAGACTGGTGGATTCGTTGCGAATCGATCAGTAGAATGCGATCAAGATTCGTGAATAGATAACAAACTTTGGTTACTACTCAGTGGTAGTTCAGCATGTGTATGCTGTTAGATATGACAGTTTTCTCGTTTATTCTTTCTGTGAATCCATCGTCTTCCACAGTGGGGGGGGGGGTTGATTTCGAGCAAGCTGACCTTGCCTGCTCTTCAGGGTATGTGGACGGATGTCATTAGGCTAAATGAAACCAAAAGACACCTAAGTGGATCTTATAGTATTGCAGCTCATTAAAAGATAATGGCGACCATGTCCTGCAGCTATGCTCAGATAAACATCCATTTCTGGCGAACACCAGCCTAAAGCATAAAGATAAACATCTGACATGATAAGTCCTAAAATAAGCTCAATGCTGGACCCAAAAAGACCATATTGTCATCAGCCCACCGATTTAGAGACATGTTAGGAAACTGCCCCTCATTCTGAAGCACATGTTTAGACTCCTGCCATGTTCTACTACAAGCACCTATTGATCTGTGGCTTGCTGGCCGTAAGGAAGACAGCAACGATACTCCTTAGAGTTCTACTTAACGATAACAAAGTCAAGAATATACTTCAGGAGCAACTAGAAAATCAGTCAGACATCCATGCAAGTGATGCTCTTCCCAATGCAGCTTGAAATGATATCCAAAAAGTTGCGAAAACAGCAGTATATCTGCCAGTAAGTTAAACCGAAAGGATAGGAAACGCCATTGGATTCCAGAATTATACACCGAACTGGTAGATGCTCAGAAACTCATCCAGTCTTGCTCTGAACATAATAAGTAGCGGAATCAGCTTAAGCGCAGGCTGATAAGAATCTTATGCAATGAATGCGAACGGTAGTGGGTAGCGAAAACAAGAGCGATGGAAAAAGCAACGGCGATAGGTAACAGTAGACAACTGTTCAGATTTACCAATCAAACTGGTGAGACTATCTCAGAAAAAGATGAGACTATTATTCATTGATCTATGGGTAGAACATTTTAGTAAACAGTTCAACTGGCCTTCACTTCACTTACCCACTATCTCCAGTCAACCTGATATTAGTCCACCCACTCTTGATGAGGTTGAAAAGGCTATAGACAATCTGCGGCGAGAGAAAGCAGCAGTTCCTGATAAATTACCTCGACAAGCGATGTTGTCTGATGATTAGAGACTCTGAATGACTTGGCTCAAGATCGTTTGCAATCGCGCAGATGAATCCACCCTTTGTCTTCTCTCAAATTCTAGTCTGAATCCCTCTTGATCTGCTTTTCTTTTAGTACTTACTTCACTTGGAAAGAAGTTTCTTCGTGTTTAGTTATTTATTCCATATAGTAATTTATTCACAAATATATTATATCGAGCAATCAGTTTTGTTACTTATTTCTTAAGCAAATCGATTTTGGTTGTTTCCGTATTGTATATTGTATGAATTCGAATATTCTCATTTATTATAAAATCTGTTTCTTTCCTATGAAAAAACATTTTTTGTAGTTATTCTCAGGAGAGTATGTTTGATATTGCAATCGATGTTAATCGTTATTCGGAATTTTTACCTTGGTGTAATCGATCCATTGTATTGGAACAAGGCGAAAATAACATGTTAGCCCGTTTGGGTGTTGGATTTCCTCCACTTAGTGAATCATATTTATCTCGAATAACATTTCAACGACCTAATCATTTAAAGGTAATTAAAAAATTGATTGTTTTTTTGTTCAATGTTATCTTCATCATTAAAGTAGTTGAGGTTTTTGAAATAAAATGAGGTGATGAAGAGAGCACTTCACTGCTGTTTATTCATTATACTAACTTTAATGGTTAGTTGTTTAAATTATTCGACAATAGTATTGAACACTTTTTATATTTTAATAATTCGATGACAGTATCGATTATTGTATATTTGATTGTGTGTGTGTGTGCGCGCTAACTTCGCTTATTATTGCCTGACTATAAATACTTAGTCATGCTTCAGCGCATGAGAGCTGGCTCTCTCGACCTCCCTAATCGCGCTTCGCTTGTACGCTCTTCGTTCTCATGTCTGTCTGCCCTAAATGAATGCATGTGTGAAAGATATCGATCACACTGTAGGAGACGCTCAGCTCCAACGATATGCTGGTATTATTAGATGTATGACAACTAAGCTTGTAAATGTAGACCACCATTCAGGTTTACATTAATAAAACAGGGAAACGGTTCCGCCGGTTGTTGGTAACAGCTGTGGCAGCTGGTGTAGATCCACGAAATACGTCTAGGATCTAACGACGGGTGCCCAATTCTTATTGGACACGAGCAGAAATTAGCTTCCAGCCTCCTGTCAACAATGAAAGACGAAATATCAGTAACTCGCTAACGCTTACAGCAGCAAACAAATCGGACATAGAGACATATGAGAAGTGAAAGTTAACCTTGAATTTTAGTCGGGAAACTTCACTTTACTGGGAGTTCGTCATAGCCGATGTATCGATTTATTTGTAGATTGCCGACGAGACCAGCTCTTGAGCAGAGATCGTACAGTGGTGATAAAAGGAATAGTCGCCGACCAAGTTTCCATGAGTTTAGTAGTGTCAAAAGAGAAGAGTGATATATACATACCACTTTTAAATGAGTACTCCGACTTGACAAGGGTATCATATAACAGCGCTAATCTTAAACATATAGGGCAGCACCACATTGTAACGAAAGACCCACCTTGTAACGCAAGACCACGAAGGCAGAACCCCAAAAGGTTAAGAATGGCGAAACTAGAATTCGACAGATTGATGAAACCAGGTACTATAAGACTGTCTATCAGTCGGTGAGCATCCCCGTTGCATGGAGTTCAAAAAAATAATGGACATGGCAGACCATGTGGAGATTATAAAGCCCTCAATAAACAAACTCTGGCAGATAGATATCCCGTACCACACATCCACGACATTACTAACGACATGGAAGGTGCCACGATGCTTTCAAAGATTGACCTTGTTAGGGCTTATTACCATATTCCCGTGGCGCCTGAGGATGTACCAAAAACGACTGTAATCACCGCGGGTCATGGGGAAGAAAATATTAATACGTACGAATGTGTATGCCGGACAAATAAAACTGGCTTGAATACGACGAACGGGAGAGTTTCCTTGAAGGACTAGCTCTAAACTCTATGTTCTGATTCGTAGTAGTGTGTAATGGTATTAATTGCAGTAATGGTGTAATGTTCGAAGGTAATGAATTCGTGAATAAATAAGATGAATTTTGATGAATGCATAAGCGCTATGGCAAAGCTCATCGACCAAGCAAGTAACTGCAGGTATAATAAGAAAGTTTAGTCCAGATTGTCTTTGAAAAAAATGGAGAACAATGATTGTTGTGTACATATCTGGGCAGGATCATCGACAATCAACGTGGATCCGATGCACATGTAAAGGCGCGGATCGGCTAAGCAAAGGTTGTATTTTTACAATTGATAAATATCTGGCACACCAAACAAATATCTATCAACATCAAAATCAGGATTTTCAATACA
Source organism: Schistosoma turkestanicum (assembly GCA_944470395.2). Lineage (NCBI taxonomy): Eukaryota > Metazoa > Platyhelminthes > Trematoda > Strigeidida > Schistosomatidae > Schistosoma > Schistosoma turkestanicum. The sequence continues at coordinate 10,384 of CALYCR020000279.1, read as the reverse complement.
AATGTCAAGACAGAGCGGACACTTGGAGAACTACGAAAGCCATCATCCAGAAGATACAAGTATTCATCAACAGTTGTCCTCGCAAAATACTTCGGATTCGTTGACCAGACACCATCAGCAGCAACCTATTGTGGGACAGAGCAAACCAGATTCCAGTGGAGGAGGAGATCAGTAAGCGGATGTGGAAGTGGATAGGATACACTGCGGAAAGCACCGAACTGAGTCACAAGACAAGCCCTCACTTAGAACCCTCAAGGTGAAAGGAAAACAGGAAGGTCAAGGAACACATTACGCCGAGAAATAGAGTTAGTCAGTCAGATGCAACCTAGAACCTAGTACGTAAGTACAACAGTTCATGTTACCATACCACATCAGCACAGAGATATAATTGTCAATTCAAATCAAATCGTAGTAGAGGTAGAAAAGGTATTAGAAGTAATCGGATAGGTTAAGATGAGAAGATATTCAAGAAATATGATTCAGTGAGAAAAGTTTAGAAAGTCAAAACTAGAGGTGTTGAAGAATCCAGAATATTAGGATTTGAGAGAACACAAAGAATAAATGCACCGGCGCCATTGCGAACGATTTTGAGCCATGTCATTCAAGGTCTCTAACCATCAATTATTATCATCTCGTGGACCCCAACCAGGTAGTCGACAACTACCGACATGGCTAAGTCCACTCGTCAATGACTTCATGGACCGAGAAATAGAGAAAGACATGAGAAGAATGAACAAAAACTGGAAAGGGAGTCCCAGGACAGAGTGGGTTGGAGAATGCTGGTCGGCGGTCTATGCTCCATTTGGGGGTAACAGGCATAAGTAAGTAAGTAAGTAATTAATCTACTCAGATCCTTCTCCCTACCCCCTAACATCCTAACACAATGCATGTGGTGTCAAGTCGCTAAGACTTGTGGGCGTATTGTAGCCTTCATTGATAGAATCTGATCAGCACTTAGTAGGACTAGACAGATGTGACTTTAGTCACGTCAATTGTATGTATTCATTTCATTCTTATTGCTTTAATTGTTCTTTGTAAACATAAGTTTGAAATTTTTAGTATTATAAAATAAACTCCAAACTGTATATATCAACTACGTTGTTTCCTTTTCTTTTTTTCGTTTATTTCAAAAGTCGGTTGCACAAAATGCTCAAATGTTTCATCATTTAATTAATGAATGGCATTTTCAACCAGGTCTTCCTGATAATCCAAATTCTTGTTTTTTAGAATTCTCTGTAAGTTAACTGGATTTATGATGATTAATTAATTATTGATTTGGTTTTAATGAGTTTTTTTTCCACTTGATTTTAAGCAGTCAATGCCTTTCATGACTAAGCAATGAATATTTTCTTTTGATGCTAATGTTTTTGTTTCGTCGACCTTTTCTTTTTACTTTGACTAGTACCGTTTAATTTTTGATTAGGTTTTTGTCCTCTAAGCTGGATGGTGTAATCGTGAAGCTTTCATTGTTCTTCCACTGAACAACATCATCAGCATAAAATTCAAGTAGAAGTGAAGTAGTCGAATTTCGCTGTGTACAACTGATAGTTTTTCCTGTCGACATTGGTTTTGATGGGTTATTGTTGATCTGTCACTGTCAGCATATTGAGTTTGATTGTTGTCTCCTTTGACGTGATTGCTGATCTTATATTTGTCCATGATTTTTCTAACTGATAAATCGGGTCAATGATTTCGAGGTGTTTACTGACTACTGGTTGACACAAGTGACAATATCTTAAAAATCCTATACATTTATCTAGTGGATTATACGAATTTAATTGTTGTAACCATAGTAATAAGAAGGTCGAGGATAGGCAGTAAAATAAATGACAGATTTGTAATCTTTTGAATGTTATTTATTCTCAACTTCCTCTCTTTTTACGTTGAAGTTTCGATCTCTAAGTTGAATGTTTTGGTTGTGGAGCTTTCAGGAACCAATAAACGGGACCATCCTATCATATATCTAGAAAAAAGTATCGGAAATTGCGGCACCATTGCTGAAACCATTTGGAATAGGTGTAGCACACAAACCAACAAAATCACTTTAATCACTCCTATATAAACCAATGGACAAAATGACAAAGGAATAAAAACTAAGCATCATTTACAAAATAAACTGTTCAAACTGCGAAAAACACTACATCGGACAAAATGGACGTCCTGTTCGGCTTCGTTTAAGTAAACATCATTTAGCAGTCATAGGTCACGACATTCCTTCTCTTATATCAATTTATACGGACAACTGTGGATATATATTTGATTTGAAAAATGTTGAAATACTGGATAGGGGTAGCAGAAAGAACAGGGAATTTTTAGATGCTTGGCACTCAGGTCAGTCGGCAACCAACAAACACAGCGACATTGATCCAATTTATCAACTAATCAAAGAAAACATAGACACACTGGATCAAGAAACAGATCAAAGGAGGATTACAATCAAAATATGGATGCAAACAACGACAGGTTTAAGGTCAACTGCAACCAATCAAGATGTAGGTTAACGGAATAAGCTACGGGTCTTATGTGGATAAATTTGATGATATTTTTGTTCAGAAGAACTATGAAAGTTCCACAACTAAAACATCCATCTCGGAGAAAGAAAATCCACCGCAATCATCCATCCACCTGAACTACAAAATTTTCTTCAAACAATTAATTGTTTATTGCATTAATTATCTTTTTTTTGTTGTTGAATAAATACCTATTTTGTTCAATGTTGATAGGTTAGTTAAGTAAAAATCATCCTAGTTTTATTGGCTTTTTCTACAGGTTGATTTCGAGTTTCGTTCACCGCTTTATGCAAAAATTGCTGGATTATTCTTTGATCAAGTTGTCACAGTTATGGTGAATGCATTTTTGGATCGTGCTAAAGTACTACACGGCAAACCATCGATTGCTTCACAAAAGCCAAAAATACTAGTCTATAATAAATAGATCAATAATTTAATCAGTCAATCAATCAATAAATAAATCAGTGACTGTGTGTGTGCGTGTGCGTGTGTATATGTGTGTAATTATGTAATCTATCAAACAAACCTTTCATATAACATAAATTTCTATTTTGTACAATTTGATGCGCCCATAAAATCAATGCTACTTGTGGATACTTGCATGAGTTTATCTTTTATTATTATTATTATTACTATTATTATTGTTATCACAAAAAGCCACAATCTTGATCGAATTAATTTTTGTAGGATCTTTCAATTTTTGCGATCATAGAGCGATACTATCCTTATTATTTTTTTTATATATACTTCAAATTGTTTTTGTAAAAAAAAGTGCCGTCAAAATATTCACACATATGCTGAAAATGTATCCTAGTAGCTTTTTTTCGTTTGTCTGTGAACTTTCTTTAATTACTTACTTTCGTAGTTTTTTTAATTCGAAACCAAGTCAGAATTAAATTTGCTACTACAACTTATGAACTTCTTTTTTTGGTTAATTTCTGAAATGTACACATTTATGTTGTGTGTGTGTGTGTGCGTGCGTGCGTGCGTGCGTATGTATTTATTAAGTTAGAAGCCACTAATAATGAAAATAATGATCCGTGGTACATTTCTTATTTCTCTTACCCTTTCTCTTTATTTTCTCCAATTTAAGTTTTGTTTTGTAAAATTTAGCAAGTAGAAAAAATATACGCACAAAAGAACTTGTAAAAAAAAATACTGTTCTTCTTGTTTTTGTTTAATGAACGTCAGTTTTAATTTTAGTTCGTATGGTCATAGTCTTGTTTATTTATTGATTTTGCCATGTTTATGGAGAAAGTTATTACTTTCAGTCAAGTACTTATTTTTAGAAATTATCGATAGTATCAAAGATGAGATGGTTGGTGAACAGTTTTCACGAATCGATTCAAGTTGGACATGTAGAATATTGAATGAATTCCTAAAGGTTAAGCGAGTTTCAGGTGGAATCCCTAATGTGTAGCTATTAGACGCTCACAGTTGGGAAGGGAAGGTCTTATTACTAGAACAAAACAATTATTCACTGTTTCAGGGGATGTCCTGGCTAAAATTAGTCGATGGTGTCTAAGTTGAAAACTAAGTAAGGTAGCAAATTTATAAATCTATACGAAATCATCGTCTAGTCATATTTTGGTTTTGTTTTACGGTGTATTTTGTAAGTTACGTCAATTTACGGCAGGTTCAAATTGAGGTGTGTAAAGTAGTGTTTTGTGTGTGTGTGTGTGTCGTGAGTGCCAAACAGATCAAAAGGGAGATATAATCAAAACAAATGTGCAGACAATGAAAAGTATAAGGTCAATAACAACCAATTAAGATCGAGGTCAGCATAACCAGCTACGAGTCATACGTGTAGAAATTCGAATACTTCACTTCTACCTGAAGTTCGTGTTGATGATGATGTTGTTCAGTAGAACAACGAAAGCTTCACAACTAAAACATCCAGCTCAGAACGAAACTCCCCCATAATCATCCACCTGAGCTACAAAGTTTCTCCGCCATCTCAAGAGTGAATCCTTTATGTGGTTTTTTATTTATCGGCTGGATAAATAAATATTCATTTCAGGACTTGTGTTGGCGTCCTAAAGCTTTTGATGAGACAACCAGTTATTCACGAATAAGGTCATTACTAGGGAATGGTTTTGTATCTGTGTTATGGCTTTTGTATGTTGACTTTCAGCCTGAATGTTTCTAAATAGATTCATGAACATTTCCCGGATTATTAAATTTGTACATTGTATTTGGATGTTGGAGATTTTTCCGTGTAGAATCTTACAATGAAATAATTATCTGTTAATGTTTAAGTTTCACACTCTTGTGTTTGACTTAATTATTATTTATTTGACTGCTCAGCAATGCGCCTTATTCAACTATGTACCTGTAAGAAATTGTCATAAAAAACTCGACATGCGTAGAATTTAGGTCTGTCAGTCAGTCAGGAACAACGTGGAACTTCGTACCTACTTACATCAGTTCAAGTTGCTATACCATATTGGCACAGAGACGCAATTGTCAATTCAATGCCGGGTCGTAGTAGCTATCTTGACGTGGTAGTTAGGCTTGCGAATCGTGATGACCCAGGCGAGCTATATTGGGTGAAACATATGTTCCTGTACTTTCTACCCTGCTAGGTAGGTCGATTAGAGAGCGGTAAATCTAAAAGAAAGGACTTAAGGTCTGAAGGTGAAGTCGTACTGCTGGCTGTAGAGGTGTGTGACAGCAGTAAGATGTTTCCTTCGCACAACTAGCATCCACCTAGATTCTGTCTTCTGACAAGGAATGAAGGGATTAGAAAAGGTCAACCCTAAAAATGTCACACCTCACCTTACCACAATTTCAATTAGATAAAATGAAATAACCCAGCTGGACAGGTTAGTAATACCTGTGAGATGGTGGATAAGATTTGTAGCTCAGGTGGGATGATTGTGTTGTTGTTTCGTTCTTTGGGCTGGATGTTTTAGTTGTGGAGCTTTCATTGTTTTTCTTCTGAACACCATCATCAGTACAAACTTCAAACGTGGAGAAATTCGAATACTTCACTTCTATCTGAAGTTTATGCTGACGATGTTGTTCAGAAGAACAATAAAAGTTCCACAACCAAAACATCCAGCTCAGAGAAAGAAACCCCTGCCACATAGTAATACCTGTCGCTACTGAAAATAACTAACTACTTGTAGCTACGAAATATGAGTGATAAAAACATATTTTTGAAACCATGAATCGATCAATGTTAGACCACCATTAGAAACCTGGAAGCACTGCACGGCCATTTAGTCCTGGTATGGGTCTGACTCCTTAGCAGTGTGCATTCACGACTCCTGCACCCTGCAGGGTTCGAACCCAGGACCCTCAGTATTGTGCGCGAACGCCTAACCTCTGGACCACTGAGCCGGTATCTAACGGTGTTAATGTCTAACTTGATCAATCCACGGAGTTGCGCAACCTCATACACAGTCTTCGGTAGTTACTGTCTACACCCGAACAGGTTGAACTTCACAGTGGTCACGTCTTCCCACTAGAACTCGGAGAAGATTCCTCACGAAGCTAGTCACTAGTGAGCACAGGTAGCTTGCACTACGGGGTTGTGAAGATTGTTAAGTTACACAATCCCGAAGGTCCTGGGTTCGAACCCTAAGGGGTGCAGGAGTCGTGGATGCGCACTGCTGATGAGTCCCATACCAGGACGAAATGGCCGTCCAGTGCTTCCCGGTTTCTAATGGTGTTCTAACATTGATCGATTAATGGTTTCAAAAATGTGTAACTTAACAATCTTCACAGCCCCGTAATGCAAAAATATATTTATCATTTAGATATGAATTAAATGAATGGTAATTCCATTTTCACAAACTCATGGTTATCACGTGTTTACAAAACTAAATATCCTAACAATCATGATTATGTATGTATCTTATGATGATGGTATAACAAAAGTGTCAGTTGATTTTGTCATATTTTAAAAGTCAAACGTTAATCACTTGATGTTCTTAGGAATAACCAACCAAATGGATAAAAATTTTGTTAATATAAGTGACAAAAGATGGTCAATTAAAAAACTGTTAGTTATATGTCCTTGTCGTGGTAAATTTCAAATTTCCGGATTAACGGATCATACTTGGAATTTCCTAAAAAGTACCAAAGAATAAATTATGATATGATATTGATAAGTCTGCTGTTCGAATGGTTAGTAATGGCTTCCATAGATGTTCTCTAAATACACACAATTCTACATATGAGCTCTGAACTGTTGAAAAATGACGTGTAGTAAACATAAAAGCTTTAATTCAACGTCGTTTAATAATGCAAAGAACAGCATTTCTAGGTTTAGTGGTAACCTCCAACCTCTGTAAACGTTTTGAATCATGTTCAATTTAGTAACAAAATAAATAACCATCACATCATTGTAACGCATTCAGTTTTCTAGAATTTTTCGGGATTCCGAGTGTACGAATCCGACTAAATGTTCTCAACACCTTTTATAGCTTTTGAAGACCTTGTGAAGGAATTTTCAAGATGTCCTACCAGGTATATTACTGCTCACTAATCAACCAGTTTGAATATCTTATTGACTAAAGGATGATATTGCATAATATCGTTTTAAATTACTTGAAAAAAAAACAGTCATAACATTTCAAAAATACGTTGATAAGTTTGACGAAACCGAAATATCAATCAAGTCTGCTTGTCGACCATTTCTAAGCACAGATTCATAAAATTAAGTTTAATCACTGTCAAACAGCACTAACTGTAACGAGATAAATTCTTAGGGCTATTTGACTTTTCATCCACTAGTTACTTTTTTGACATTCAGTTGATGATGGAACTTTGAATCATACTATACAAGTATCTTGGTAATTTGTAACTATATACTCATTAGTAACCATTTATTCTAGATGTATTTTTCAAAGTTCTAGTGTGAAATCATGTTTTAAATGGTAATTTACTGGTGACATCTTTATATAAAGATCAAACTAAAGCTAAAATTGTTGTCCAGTGGGTTCCTGTCTCAGCGATATAAATATACCTTATTCTTAACAAATCCCTAAAACACTATGTTCCAACTCTTGTAACCTGGACATTATTTGGAAGTGCCAGAATAACAAAACAAAATTGTCCAATGTTCACTAGTTTTCAATGTTTTTCCAGCTAACATTGATTTATTATTGATAAAGTGTTTCACAGCTCTCCATCTGTCTCATATGATTAATTTTTAATTCTTTTTTCTCGTTTCTCATCCAGTTTTCTTTCTGTAATGACTTCAAATCTATGCGTTTTAACACAAAAAATTGGACGTCTTCTATTGATTGGTTTAAATCGACCGGACAAAGGTAATTTAATCAATCAAACAACTGCTTCAATGTTGAATGATATATTGTACAATCAATTTGATAAAGATCAGACTATCATTGGTGGTGTATTATATGGTGAAGGCAAAGATTTTTGTTTAGGTTTAGATATGGACGAATTCATTAATTATGTAAAACAAAATCCAACTTGTGATAATTTAACATTGAATAAACTTTATTCTTGTTTATCTATAGTACGTAAGTTTATTTATTTATTTACCTATTGACTGTTGTGTGCATGTTTTATTTTTTGCTCATATTTTAAAAAGTTGATGATGTCGAACTATTCAGTCAGTCAGTCAGTCACTTACAAATTAGAACTTCGTACGTAAGTACATCAGTTCATGTTGCCATACCACATTAGCACAGAGATGCAATTGTCATTAGCAGTAGTCGGAGAGGTTAAGATTAGGAGATATTGTTCAAAAAGTATGATTCAGTGAGATAAGGTTAGAAAGACAAAACCAGAGGAGTTGAAGAATCCAGAAGATTAGGATTTGATAGAACACAGAGAATAAATGCACCTGCGCCATTGCAAACGATTTTGAGCCATGTCATTCAAGGTCTCTAACCATCGATTATTATCATCTCGCGGACCCCAACCAGGTAGTTGACAACTACTGACATGGCTAAGTCCACTCGTCAATGACTTCATGTTTTAGTTTGGCCGACCCTAGCTTTCTTCCAACTTATTCCTACACTACAACACAAAGCTTGTCGAGGTAGTTGGTGGTTGGGCATACGCAACACATGTCCCAACCACCTCAACTGATGAAGTTTCAGCACTTCATCGATTGATCTGCCATTCTTACCTAGCACCCGTTTCCTAATAACAGCGTTGCTCACTCGGGTGTCCCAGGATATACGAGCAATGCTTCGGAGACACCTATGATCGAAAACCAGTAACCTACGAATATCTTCTACTCTCATTGGCCATGTTTCACAGCCATAAAGTAAGACGAAGCGAACATGTCAAACTATGCATGTATGATGTTTGTTTTAATTTTTGTAAATGTATGAGTTTTAAATTTGAAGCGAAATATTCAATTTGAAATGCTACTCCGCTTTTTCTCGTATAATCGATTTGACTTGACAAGTTGAATAAAATCAAAATGTGCACTTAGTAAATGTATACAGATTGAACTCAGTTTGTTCAGTGAAGTTTTCTACAATGCAGTTAATGGTTAAATTGTTAAACCAGTGAACATTTTTTAATCATTTTGGTTTATAAGTTTGAAATATCTTTCTATAATAGCTTAAATTTCACTAACTGCCAGTCAAGTTATCCTCATATTGTAGCCAAGAATCAATTAATTTAAGATTCTATTTATGTAATTGACAAGAGACACAAGAGAAACAAGGTGAAACAATTCTTGGATAACATTAAACTATTACCAGTACTTGCCTAAAAATTTCCTGTGAATCACATATATATTATTTAAATCATGAATAGGCCAATGATAGACCACCATTAGAAACCTGGAAGCACTGAACGGCCGTTTCGTCGTAGTATGCAACTCAATAAAAGTTCACAACTGTGACCTCACAAGCGGGAATCGAACCTAGGACCTTCGTTCTCATGCGCGAATGTTTAACCTCTTTACCATTTAGTCGGGATCGAACTTGTTAATGTCTAACTTCAACTAATCCATGATAGTGCGTAACCTAATCCATTGTCTTCAGTGGGTAATTGTCTCATGGCTTCTCACTAGAACTCTGAGAATTCCGTCACGAAGCTACTCACTAATGAGCACATAATAATTTTCATAATAGCGTTGGGTAGATTTTTAACACTGTTGGTTGCTTGTTTAGTAGTCAAGAGGTTGAGCGTTCGTGTACGATACCGAGGGTCCTTGATTCGGTCGCCGGGTATGGGGTGGGTGGGTGTGCGCACTTTTGAAGAGTCCCATTGTAGGACGAAACGGTCGTCTATTGCTTCAAGGCTTTCAATGATAGTCTTGGATTGATTGATCGATGATTCAAATGAAACTCAACAATCTCCACAACCTTATAATGTGTGGGTAATATATGAATCCTTTATTTATAAATGATCGAGTATGCGATCAAATAAATCTTCCCTTCAGTATCCGTATGCCATAATTTGGCGAACTCCGTTTGTGCGACGGCGGTTAATAGAAGCCAAATACAGATTCGGTTTTTTTTTCGGGCAATCATTCATGCGGACAGACAGGAGAATACAAAGCTTTAAAGCAACGCGAAGCGAAATGGATAAGGCCTGCGAGCCAACTCCCTTCGATAAAGCATGATTCAGTATTTATGGTTGCGTGAGCTGTTACGAGTTTGAGGGTAGATGTCATTTTACGGCTGCCCACACCGTCGAAGGGTGTTTCTTGAGGAAGCTGAAAAGGAAAGTAGATTAGCGTTGGTCTGAGCGACCTTAAAGCGTGACCGGAGAGCCCAACGGACAAACGCTTGATGCCGGTCACTCACGTCCTTTTGTTGGAAGATTTCGAAGTATTAGCTCCGCGCTTCAGATGGCCTTACCGCTAGAGATGGAAATCTGTGAAGTAAGGTGAGGTGTGACATTTTAGGGTTGGCATTTTCCAATCCCTTCGT
>CALYCR020000278.1:0-19282 GCA_944470395.2 Schistosoma turkestanicum | reverse complement strand
TTATGCAATGCTTGATCAAGTCAACAGTCGATAAACAAAGTTGATAAGGACCAATAGAAAATGTAATGTGAGTTACAATATTAATAATAATAATAATAATAATAATAATAATAAACAATGCCATTCAATTAATGAAGAGTGGTCGGTATTGCAGAGAGTGATTGGCGTCTTTGATTTATTGTTGCACAATTATTGATCACAGACTATATGATTAGATTATATTATTTATGTATCCATTGTGTAGAGGTTGTATTTACTTACGAATAATTTTGTTCTTCTGCATTGTGTAACCAGAAGCACATCGTTTCAAACTGTTTGATACCTTTGTTGTGCGATGTTAATCAATGTGTGACTGTGTCTAGCTAGCTACACTAAATGTGTCAGTTTGACAGAAGACGATCTATGTAGAGGCTGACTGATCTAATTTCGGAATAAGAGGCAGAATAGAAATAAAGAAGCTACAGAGTTCTGGAACAATAAGTACTCAGACCTGACTCAAGGTATCTGGTGCTAAGTCGTTATTATGATTAGTTCTTTGTACTTGTCACTCAAATATCAGTCACCCGTGAGGGATGCAACATTCAGAGATGATTGATGTAATTGTGTTTTATTCAAATTCATGCTCGTGTATCTGATACGACCCGTGCATGTTAATTCTACTCAGAACTAGTTCATGAACATTGAATATTTGAATTTTATGCAAAGTAATAAGCAAATGTTGAGAATATTTATCAATACACTTTACCTACTTAGAGATATGTAGTGGCATACAAAAATATGATTTTTCTACACAAATACATTGTTATTTAAGTTGAGAAATTTTCGATTTATTCATGCTCTTATCTGTACCATGAACTATTTACTACAGTATCTAAACTTATAAACTAAATTCATGTGTAGGGAAGAGAGGGAACTTAAATTTTTCGACTATTTCAGTATCGTAAACGACAGGATTCACATCCACTTCTCTACTCTGGTAATCAACATTCCCTTTCTACACATATAAAGCTGCTTAGCAGCTACGAAAAGTTTAACACAAACGGTTGAGAATCAAAGTAGTGAATAGCGATTGTGGTTTTGAAGATGGTAAATACAGCTAACGATCACATAAACTACGTTAACAAGAACAATCTATTTGCAAATATACACTAACCATGAATACTATATTGCCTTACAAGTCAACTATCATTACACGAGGTCCTTAATCACAATTGTTTCACACCACTCTTACAAATTCATCAGACAACTTCATTCTGAACACACAAAAGCACAACACGACACATAAAGGTCATCAGTGGAAGTCTGTCTGTTTTGAATCACTACATTATCACAAAACATCTATTTGCAAATATAAAATGAATGAAATCATCTTTATTCTTTTCTGAGACAACTACTAAATTACAAACTAAATCATCTTATCATTTATAACTACATTTCAAGATACATCAAAATTTGGCACACCTAACACACTAGTTATACTACTCATTTACTTCTTCAGCGACATAGGGCTTCACTCATAAGTAAGAAAGTAAAACTGACCACCAATATTCATGAACTACGAAACAGGTGGTCAGAAAATTGTGGTGAAATCCACAATGGACCATACTCACAAACACAGTCATCACCGAGAGAGCACACTCAGACACTAACGTTTATGTCGTTCTACCTACCATTGTAGCAGTTGAAGAAATCAAGTTTGGAGAAGCATCAAGCATATATTTTGTATCAGACGGAAGACTATTTTGTGACTTCTAAAATTGCTGATTTCATCAGATAATTTTCATGGGAGATATAAATATTCGTTCGTGATTGAATTGTCTCAGCAAGATGAAAGTGAAGGCGTTTGTGTTTGTCTGACATAATGAACGGTATTTGGGTTGATTCTTCTGATACAAAGTAGGTCCTCCATTGTCATCTTCCCTAGATGAAGTAACCAGTGCATTTTGCAAAATGTATTATGAACGATCATCAACTCTCTGTATTCATTGTAGGAGATCAAATTTATACACAGAATGTGGTAATGAATTTTTTCTGAATAATGATGTCAAGATAAATTTCATAGTAGAATGTTATAATCTCACTTAGAAAATCATATTCAATTCATGTTTCAAAATACCAAACAGTTAGTCATTAAAGTTGATACTCGTAGCTTGTCACATACATATGAACTAGTACTCATCATGAATTATTATAGGACTTTGCATCAGACTGCATGAGTCTCATCTGAGTTCTCATTGTTCCAAAAAACTCGGTAGCTCGTTTATTTCTATTCTGCTTCTTAAACCAGAAGTCAAGATCGATTGAAATGTCTGTTTGTGCTTCGTCGGCGTTTTGTTGTTCAATGTGTCTGGTTGATTGAGAGGTTCTCCAATGTGCTTAATCCACGTGTTTCACTTATCCTGCTTGGTTTGAATATGTCGCTTTTGAATGAAGCCGAATGTTGCTGAGAAAGTAGTATAATGACTGCTTTAGGGGTGTGCACATGGGTCTGCATCTCCATGTCACATGATATGGTTTGACATTTTATCAATTTCCAGTTATCCTTCAATTAAAGTCAATCAAAATGATTGATCTGAAATCCAAGCCCTAACTCAGGATCACCACTCTGACATGAAACAATGCTTCACAATCCTATCTTAATTATCATATACTGTATCATGCGTCGAGTCAACACAGTCAAACCTTTGAAAAGATTGACTTACAATCGACCGCGTTTGAACATTTTGCCAGTCAAAATAGAAATCCGATCAACGTGAATACTCTTGTTATTAACATTGTATCTTTACTCATAGAGTTTTCCGTCTATCGATAGATAAGTACATTGATAGTTACTTTATGAGCACAAAAACTACACGTAACCATATTGCAGATACCTCATCAAATAGTCCACATCACTTGCAACTCATTTGAAAGACACACACTAACATACACACATCTGTATGTAATTACAGAAAGTAATTCGAGTTGATAAACACTACTCCTGATTACTGACTTCTTGATCAGGATGATGACGACAAAGTTCGTGTGGAGAATGGCATTCGATTCGATCGAAATCGAGAATGATGAGAACCATGATCTAATTGAAGTTGTGTTATTGTATTGTAGTGCCTCCACATTTATTCGCATCCGCTTACATTTAATTTGCTTAAGCCCTTTTGATTAATTTCTTTAACCAAGCCATTCGCTTAGCAACAACTTGTATGTACCATTGGTATTTTTTATAATCTGCTTTGTATGAGCTGATATAACTGAGCATTGTTTACGCCTACGCATATATGCATCCTATTCGCTTTAATATTAATCTCTTAAATACCACGATGACTCAGACATTTTCCTTTGTATATATACGAACATTTTAATCCTATTAATGCATTCGCACATTCGAATAGTCGCTCGCTAGTGTGTCTGCTCGGTCTGTCTGTGGTCTGCTATCCTTATTGTGGTGTGCTACAATAAACGTATACGATTCTTGGAATTCATCTTCTGATTTATTAACCGTCAGACGTAATTTGGATAAGACAATCTGAATGAGCTTATTACGAAACGCAAGAACACGCCCGAATCAGCACACTACAGTAGCTACTGAACACGAGTATTAATGGAACTCGTTCGTGTTTCAGTGAGTCAACCAACCAATTAGTCAGTGTTAAGTATTGAGAGGAAGAGCGGATGTGAGAGATTGCGAGTTAGCTTATTTCATAAATCTCAGTGACCAATGGTAGATAAATAGAAAAGTATCAGTGACTAGTGCCGAAAGATTGATCATGATAATTCAACTAGGAAACAAAGGTTACGAGAAACGTGAAACATGTATACAACCCTATTGAAGCTTTACTCTTAACACCACACAACATAGTTGGCAATAAATGAACATGTTTTTGAAAAAAATACTACGATTAGTGAATACCTCGTTTGTTTAAGCATTCGTATTTGATAACGGTGTGTAAAAATCAGCATGACAGTTACGTTTCCGAACCATAATCCATAATGTTTAATGTGAGAGATTTGTAAATTAAATACACCAACAGATCAGAACATGTGCTATCACCAAACCAAGTCAAAAGTGAAATTGTTGAGTGAAAATAAGCACTAATGATGTTACTGAATAACGACTCAATGACCGAAAACAAATCATCATCTGATCGATAATAAAGAGAACTGCCAATAAATGTGAGGCAGAAGAGGGCTGGATTTCAATCCTCCTCTGCTTTCTTTGTATTTTAAGCTGCTAGGCAGCTACAAAAATTGGAGTCACCCTTTCTAAATCATCTCATTACTTTTCGCAAGGAGATAATGGTTAAGGAGAAATTCACTACGTTACCATAAACAATCAATTTGCAAATACACACTCAACATGGATATCTGTATGATCTTTGAAGTCAACTACGAAATTGCAAACTAAAAAATCATAGCATGTTGAACTTGATTTGAACACACGATAAAAATTAGACAAACGTCACGCACACATTATACTACTTATTTACGTTCTCAGCGACAGTCAACTTCAATCACAATGCAAGACAAGTAAACATCAATTCGAAACCACTCATATACTCGTTCCCTCATCATAATTAGTCCACACCACTTCTATAAACTCATCAGACAGAATCATTCTGTGCATACACACACCATGACGCACAACGGATTTTAGTGGAGGCCAATAGAATGTAATTTTCCTTCTGCAATAGAGATACAAACCTGTTAACTAAAGTTTCATAATTTTTCTCCGCCTGTTAGTAGCTGGACTTCTCGTTTGCAATGTTGATCACACTAATTGCATTGAACTATTCATCTGTGATGTGTATGCAGTGAGTGATGTTTTAAAACGGTTTGTTACATTCGATTTGCTATGTCAATGGATGTGTGACTGTGTGTTGATTATTCACTTGTTGTGTTGTGAATCGTTCGGATCAGTGGTGTCAGTATGAATGATACAAATAAGTTTAGATATGGATTGGGTGGTATATCAGTTAGAAGATTAGAGGAATGATAATTTCGAGGTTGGATTTATGGACAATTGTGGTGCACAACCGTATTAATTAAAATTAATCTTATCTAACCATACAATAATATGCAATAAATATTTGTGTAAACACACACGTGTCTCTCTCTCATTAACCACTTGATTTAATTCTCTTGTCAAATAGACTTAAAATAGAATAACTTTAAAACCGAACTTCATTTAATGTAAATGTGCTAATAGGTTTTAATAATCCACCTGAATGATTTGTGTGATGGTAGATTAGAGCAGTTGAAAGTTTAATCACTCCAATTTTTGAGCAAAGTCAACACAAATAATTATGTGTAATCAGTCTGAAAACTATAAATAATAGTTCACCTGTATATGTATATCATGTGCATGATATAACGTGAACAAACAGTCAGATAACTTAATCAGACAGTTCTGGAATAACATCCAAACCAATCTCTCACTATTAATGAATATTTACTAAAATCATCGATCAATTATTATATTTTTATTCAAATTCCCACATCAATGCTGCAGGAATAATAAAGTGTTATCTACAATGCAAATCGGTGTTCACAAAGTCAGATTATTGTTATTTTGAAGTAAGTAAACAATTATGACGAAACCCCATCAAACTACTTATGTCTATTTTCATTCATTATTGAATATGTACACTTTGATGAGCATTGCTTAAATTGTTGAGACTATAATTTATGCACGACCCTCGAGCGATGCCAAATTCACCTCGAAAATATTGACCTACTTACTATGGTTAGAGAATGTTATAGATTATTTTGACTCGCTACCACAATGTTGATTGTTTCGTCCATAAATTAGTCTCACCCTCTAACATTTATCTAGATATGTTGTACTTCTCGCTATATATGTTCATTATATCGTTGTACCAACTGCCTTCATTTGCATTGCATATCTCTGATCCACTGAATGTGTCACTTGGTCCAGGTTATTCGTTATTTGTATTGTGTGTGCTGCGTTTCTGTCTGCTTACATCTATTATCAGTTATAAGGTAATCACCATACTAACTCGGAATCCAAGTAATTGTTTTTGACATACAGGGAAATCACTATAACAACTGAAATTTGATTATAGAGTTCACTGAAGTAAAACTTGAATAGCAGCTGTACTAATAATAACATGTGAAGAGATATTTGAGTAGCATAAGATATGTCGATCGGTTGTACGAATTATTCTCAGATCCAAAGACAAGTTTTCCACCTTCATCAAAGTTAACACTTCGCAAATATAATAGACTTAATGGAATAGATCATGTTTCGAAACTGGATACCTGGTTACACTTGATCACAGTAGAGTTTTAATGCAAATCGACAGAGTGACCGTCTTTTAGAATGCCACTGACAAATTGTTAAGTTCGTTTAAATTTATTGTCATTATTCTGGCCCCAGATCATGGTTCTCGTGCATTATTTATACTACTTATTTGTATTCAGTGAATAGTTTTATGTTTAATAATTTGTACGCTTGCCATGTATCACTAATCATATTGGATGGTTGTGTGATAAGCAAAATTATTAACAAAAATTAGTAGCCTGTATTGTATTTTCGATTATAACTAGACTGTTTTGACTGTTGCAACGATTATTCCCTGTTGAGTCGGTTCCTCAAATTTTTGTTTGAACGTAACATATTCCGAATTTTTTTCGCTCAGCTCAGTTTGGTTGTCGATGAATTGCTGTTGAATAAAGTCAGAAATATGAGACCACAATTCTTAAGGGGGAAAAAACTTCATGAAATCGTTATTAAAATTCTACACTGGTATCAGTTGTCACTTACACTGTTACGCGTTTCAATTATTCTTCATTAAAATATTATAAAAAGCCCTCCTCTATAGAGAGATATTCGGATCCGTACTTAATCAAAAGAACCGTTCTATGGATAAATAGCTGTTCTGGTCGAAATTCTATTTCACATCCACCTCGCATTGTCAGCTGCATAGGAAAAGGAAGATATTTTAGTAAACAGATTTGTATTTCAATTTCAATAGAAGAATTGCATCCATGAAATTCTGTTGTGTAACAGTGTATGTTTGGTTGGGATAAAGCTGTCTGATGAGTTCATATTAGTGGTCTGTGGAAACTATGATGAGAGAACGAGTATATGAGAGGTGTCGAAATGATGTTTACTTCTCTTGCATTGTCATTGAGATTGACTGTCGCTGACAATGTATGTACGTAGGATTATTATAAGAGAATGATGTCTACGTTAAATTTTATCGTGTCTTCAAATGGAATTCAAAATTCTGTAATCGTTTTGTGTACAATTTAGTTAGTATTTAATCGGAACACAATACAGACATCGATGACTTGTTAATAAATTACACCATGCCGCAAATTGATTTTCTGGAGAAGTGATATTACTGCAAGCAGTTTGAACAAAGTCCATAATTTGTTAGACTGTGTACGCACCTACACACCTTCAGCATTTTTCCTTTCCTTTCCTTACAGCTTCAATATGATTTGTTCTCTCCAACAAGAGGTAGTTGCTGTTGATGTCCGTTGACAACTGTTAATCAACACATCTTCACAGTTACTCCCTTTTCCGCTTTCAGTTCCTCAGGTAGTACGTTGTCTGGTGTAGATGTTTCTCCACACTATTCTTGAATGTCGTTAATTCCATTGCGTTGCTTGATTCTCAGTGGTCGTCCTGGTTGGCGATAATTTCCAATTAGCTTCTTCATCGTATCATATGATCGTCGCATGTCTCTATGTTTCTTAACAATTATTTTCGGGGTCTACCTTTTAGATGGCAGCATTACAATTGACCGGGATGGAAGTATTGTTATATCACTTTGATCTGATCATCTTAATCTATGTGATCCTAATAGACGACGTGTACCATAATTCAAGAAATCTATTTTACATGTCATCTCGAGAAGACTGAAGATAAATGACCACATTGATACAGTTTTCGAATATTTTAGTAAGCATTTGAAAACACTCTGTGTTATATAAGCGATAGAATATCGTTTATTTGAATAATTGAAGGAATAACCGTGGTAATATTGTTTAGGTAATGATGTTTCTTTATATTTATGATTAATAATAGACCCATTACTTAACCAAATCACTTATTTTGGATTTAAACTGGTCAAGGCGAGTATCTTAATTACCTGGACAGTTATTCCTCCATCCAATCCTCAGTTTGGATTGATTTTGATTGATTGATTTATTTAACTTTTTTGATTGTGAAGAAGGCTTATGTCGCTGAGAACGCATATGAGTAGTATAAGTAGTATAAGTGCGTAAGGTGTGCCGAATTTTTCGTGTCTTCAATTCAGGTTCGAAATGCTGTGATGATGTCAGTTGCCATTTTTGATAGATAACTTGTAAAAGAATGTTAATGTCCATAGTCAATGTATATTTGCAAAGTACGTTTTCCCGTTAACGTTATAAATTTTCACGTGGATTCTTCTCGCCCACCTAAATATTATTACATGGAGCAGCATTTAGAAGATTTTTGTAGCTGCTATGCAGCTAGATGTACAAAGAAAGTTATGTATCTTTCCTGGGTCTGCACGAAAATTCTCATCCAGCCCAATCTAAGAGACCTCAATTACGATAAATAGACAATTATTGTATATCACTTTGCATTGTTTGTAGAGATTTATTTAAATATTGAAATCGACGATAAACACACTTCAAGCACACACTGTCATTTGCTAAATATGAAAGACTAACGATGAGGGGAGGATTTTTTGAGGTTGTCTGGAATCTCACTGAATGGAAGTTGGCGCTAGTCTTGATTGGCGTGTTTCCACAAACGTCGATATTCATTCTAATACAATATGTAGATATTGCATGACGTATATCAAAACACAGAATTGAATTTGATGTCAATGAAATTATGATTCATTGTAAAAGTGTATTTTACTGACAAACCATTTAGATTTAACATATTGATCATTGGATGTTGTGCACAAATGAAGAGTCGATGAAGGATAGTTTGTATCTGAATAAGAGCTAAGTTGAATCTACCATTATTGATGAATTATTGAAGGCAACCTATAAGGTCATTGATATTCAAATTCAAAATCCAAACTGATTATTCTAACACATCAAATCGGAAATCATAATCGTTTCTCTAACTTTCAACCATAAATCATTACCTCAACCACCTTGGAGAGGTTTCTCGTAATGAACTGTTCATTTCTATAACATTTTTATCACATACTTTCGTATCAGTCAAAAGTTAACCTTCATTTCACAAAGAAATTCTTCTGAATATCCAGCTTATTTTTATTCTGTTCTAAATTATCGATCTTGCTGTTCCCTTGGGACTACTCGATATATGTGTGTATTAATTGTTCACATTCTAATGACTCGATCACCACTGGTCGGGTGAGAGCCTAAGACCAACTGTCATCAGAATTCTCTACTTCAAGTGGCTACCGTTAGGGCTGTCCACCATCTCCATTCTTGTTTAACATTGTCACTGACATGCTTTTCGAGTTAACGTCATCTCTGTCAGATTTCTCAGGGTTGGACCTTCTAGTAGGAGGATAGCTTAATGACCTAGAATATGCTGATGACATAGTTTTATTCATTGAAAATGCTGATTAAATGCAGATTCTTCCAACCACCCTAAGCAACAATGCAAGCATGTTTGGGATACGGTTCTCAGCCTCGAAATGCAAAATGTTGTTTCAAGATTGGGTTGCGTCGGCACTTGAACTAGTGATAGGGAGTGAAGTAGTGGGGCGCGTCGACCGTTTCACTTATCTACGTAGTTTCATCAGCGCTGATGGCCTGGTAACTGACGAAATCTCAGCACGGATACAGAAAGCTCGATTGGCTTTCAACAACTTGCGTCATTTATGGCACAGGCGAGATAACCGTTTGCTAACCAAAGGACGAGTGTACTGTGCAGAAGTTCACTCCGTTCACCTACATGAATGCGAAACATGGCCGTTAAGAAAAGATTACATTCGTAGGTTACTAGATTTGATCATAGATATCTGGGACACCCGAGTAAGCAATGGTGCCATGAGCAAACGAGTACTAGGTAAGGATAGAAGATCAGTTGATGAAGTATTGACACTTCATCAGTTGAGGTGGTTATGACATGTGTTACGGATGCTCAACCACCGAATGCTTCGATGAGTGATGTTTTATGGTGTAGGAGTAGGTTGGAAGAAAGCTAGGGGCGACAAAACCAAAACATAACACAAATCCATGAAGTCACTGAGTCATGTTAGCAGATGTAGGCTACCTGATTGGGGTCCGCGAGACGAAAGTCACCGACGATTAGAGACCTTGAACAACATGACTCAAAATCGTTTGCAATGGTGCAGGTGCATCCACTCTTTGTGTTCTCTCAAATCCTAATCTTCTCGATTCGTCAACACTTCTGCTTTTGTCTTCCTAACCTTATCTCACTGAATTATACTTCTTGAATATTATCTTCAAATCCTAAGCTTCTCCATTACTGCTAATTCTTCTACCATTTCTACTACTATGGGATTTGAATATAGAATTGCGTCTCGGTGCTAATGTGGTATGGCAACATGAACTGATGTACCGACGTTCGAAGTTCTACGTTGTAACTGTGTTAGGATATCCACCAAATATCCTAAGAATACTTTTTTTAGAATTACAATCCTATTGGCCGAAATTATGATCGTTCTAACCGTCAAGGTCAAATACTTCAGTGTTGCTTTTTATTGGTCATCTGGACTGTCAATGTCATTCGAATGTTCTTTTCTATTGGTCGGCCTAAACTGTCAATGTCACAGACGTTGATGCTCTTTCTTATTCGACCTTAGTGTATAAATACGCACTATCTGAAAGACTTAATAATTCCGTTTCCCCTGCCTACCTCTTCTTCTGTATTCGACCCAATAAACAACTTCCTTCCACAGTGTTACGTTCTGATATCTAGGAGATTTGGAAATAGCATTTTGGGTCGTATTGGGATATTTGAATTGGACGCCGTTAGGACTGAAGAGCTATACGTAGCAGCGTTACAACAAACTGACTGACTGACTGAAACAGAAGGTGTCCCATAGTATTAGGATGATAAATAATTTTTAACGCGCGATAGTACCTCCACATACATTTGATCTTATTCATGTTTAGTCATTTGATTATCTCAATTCAAGTCGGTGACATACATTCAACTGGCATTCACTAAAGTCTGTTATGTGTATCAGTGTATATTTGCTTAGAATGAAATTGTCTAATGAGTGGTATCCAATTAATATTTTCTTGTCTTGGATTGTTATTTCAATCGAGTGTCATCGACAGCGTCTACAGGTAGTTGATCTCACTTCAAATTTAACCAGTGTAATATTTTTGTAGCTGCCAAGCAACTACAAAGAAATGATGAAATTTACTTGAAAACGTTTTCATTTGTTGCCTTCAAAATCCTATTCTGCATCAATATGCATTCCCTGTTTACATGATCGATGAATTTGTATGTTTATCTGTTTGCAATGTTCTCTAAATCAAATCTTTCTCATTCAAGTTTTCTTGAATTATGTTCTATTTCGAATTCTTAGTGTTGTAATGTTAGAAGCATAAGAGAAAACCATTAGGCTTGTAACAGATGATTGAATCATTTGATTTTTAATTCAAAAAATCTGTTCATCATTTTGTTTATTGAAGAAAAAGTAGACTTTTTCAAGTAAAGAGAAACCAAAATAGTTTGAATAGTAAATGAAATCTGGCAAACATTTGGTAGCGTTATGATATGCGGTCTTTGACAGTTGACACGTACACTTACTCATCCGATTCACAGAGCTGACTACTTCAAATGACAAGTTGTTCGAAATGTGGAGTTTTTATTTGATAGAACCAAATTACGTACATACGTCTTAATTTACTCCCGAATATCTGTCTCCTAGGTCATTAGGTCTATCAGTGATTGATATGTTACCCTTTGGAAATGCAAGCCATTACTTGGCTAATTACGGACACTTATCTTCTTCACATTTTTCTTGTGTTACTCGATAAATTTGTTCGAGTGCCGGCAGTCACTGCAGCGATGATCATCAAGAATACGCTTCTTTGTTTGCAAATGGATGTTTTATCATAATCGCGTCACTCCCGCCCTTCCATTGTTTCCACCACCACACTACAACTAGTGGAGCTGCAACCAGGTCGCTACACAAAAGTGGAAGGTGTATTGGAAGAAATCTTTAGTGTAATAAATGTCACAATGAACAAAGAAAACAAGTGCACTTGTTAATTTTTCGTAAACAATGAACACATCATTAAAATCATTCAATGCACAATGAACGATGTTGCGTCATCATTCAATTACCTGATAATAGATTACCATTTTAGAAATTCTTTCGGGCCACGATTGCATGGGAACTCCTCGGTTTGTTCAGGTAATCTGGAATCCTACTACATGGAAGATAGCACTAGACTTGATTGTTTCACAATATCGATCATATCAATGTGTAATTGGACATAAGACGAACTATGTTGAGGCGGACTGACCTCATTTCCAATTAAGAGGCTAGGTAGAAATAAAAGAGCTATCGAGTTGTCGAGCAATAAGTACTCAGAGCTGACTGAAGGCGTCTGGTGCTAAGTCGTTCATCTGATTGATAATTTATACTTGTCACTTGGTGTAAGTCGACAATGAGGAATGCAACATTGAGGGATGTTTGATGTAATTGTGTTTTATTCAAATTCATGTTCATGTTTATGAAACTACCATGTATGTTGATTATACTCAGAAGTAGTTCGTGAATACTGAATATTCGAATTTTATGCAAAAGTAGTGATCGAAAGTTGGGAATATTTATTCATACTCTTTATAGACCTAAGCGTATGTAATGGCATACAAAAATATGATTGTTCTATACAAATACATTTTTATTTACGTTGAAAAAATTTTTTGATTTATTCATGCTTTTATTTGTACCATGTACTACATAGTACAGTATCTAAACTTATAACCAAATGATAAGTCTGAAAGGGAGGAGACTTACAATTTTGAACTCATTCAGCATCGTTGTCTTCTCTCTCTTGCTCTCGTTTTCTTTTTGACTTCTCACAATCCATTTGTATGTTTGTGTACGTGTTTCGCTACGTACTGGAATTAGTTTGTGGTTAGCACCACATAATATACAATACAGTCCTCTGCGTACTGCCTGTGTAGCTGTTTTCACACGTGCAGTTGAATTGTTATACATCCCTGAAGGAGTACATCATCGGTGAATGTTGCTTTGGTTGAGAATATTCAATGTAACTGGGTGGCATGAAATGTTGTTTCAACAGATCTTCCCAGTTGATGTGTTAGAATGTCACCCACTATGTTCGGAATTTGTTGCGTTCAAACAAAAATTTGAGGAACCGACTCAACAGGGAATAATCGTTGCAACAGTATAAAGAATCTAGCTTTAATAGAAAACACAATAGACGCTACTAGTATATGCAAATATTTTTTCATATCACACAACAATTTAATATGACTGGTGATACATGACACACAGAAATTATTAAACATAAAACTGTTTATTGAATGTTAGTTGATAAGCAGTATAATCAATGTACAAGAAACAAGTTGTGGGTAGAGAGCAACGACAACAAAAGTAAACGAACTTAACAATTTGTAAGTGGCATTGTAAAAGATGGTCACTGTCAGTTTGCATTAAAACTGTCATGTGATCAAGTGTAACCAGATATTCAGGTTTGATATACGATTTATTGTATTTAGTCGATATTTGCGAAGTATTAACTTTCAATTAGGTTTAAAGTTTGTTATTTGTTATAAGATTAGGTCGTGCAATCGATCGATTGATCTTATGTTACTTAAACCTTTCTTCACCTGTTAATGCTACACCTACTGTTAACAAATACACACACACAATCATAGGGAAGATGACAATCGAAAATCAATGCAGCATTTCAGTGACTCCGCCAGTTGATCAGAGATATGCAATGCAGATCGGGCAGACGGAACAGCTTTTAATGAACAGATATAGCGAGGAGCATAACATATTATTCGTTATTCGTTATTTTGACATCTATCTCACGTGTGCTCCTTGATCTACTTCATCTCGTTTGAAGTTGAGGCTTGCAGGATAGGGTGCTCCACGGTTAAGTGATTTCTGCAATGTATGTCGAATGCACCTCTGTTACATTTCCCAGACTTACCCTTTAACTTAAATATGGTTTGTTCTCCCAGGCCTTTAGTCTACACACTCGCAGGCTTGCTAGACTACCCAGCGATGTATTTTATAGTGTTTTTCCTTCTCTTGGTCGTGTGAGTCACAACCGGATTTTTCTGCTACCAGTTTCAAGGTTGATTCAACAGCCCATCTAGTCAAGAACGTCTACCTTGATTGGCACAAAATGATTTACTGTGCATTAGTGGGCAGGCTGTTCAAGCATGAGCAGACTAGCTCATTTTCCTCCAATTTTGGTTAGACAGACTAAAGGCAGAACGTAGTTGTACAGGCCAGTGGATACCGAAACAACGATACCAATAATTCGATTGGACTCTAAACTGAGAACGTATTCCGATGTGCACGAATAAATACGTAGAATGAAGTTCCTCCAGTGTTTTAATCGTTTATTTCATTACTTGATCAAATATCTATCGACAATACAAGGTGACTTACTATACTTATCCATCATATATCTACATGTTGATACGTAAAAAACACCATGAATAAAATATTTTTTAAAGATGTGACTAAATCTGTTAGTGTGATCTGAAGTGGCTGGATTATTTTGAAAATACTGTAGACTTGTTGTAAAAGTTACCGGAAGATGCTGAAACAGCATATCCAGTTAACAAAACGACAACCATACAGGAAGCTGATACATCACTACGTCATCGTCCGAGAAGATGACAGTAGATACCGGAAGGATGATACCAAAACTTCGAGTGAAATTTATCATGAAAATCTAAAATTTTTATGTAAACGATTAAGTGAAGTGGTAGACACTGGGGTCAGAATGTATGTACTGTCATAATTTCAAATCAGAAGTAAAATTAAGTTGTGACACAGTGTATTATCGATGCTTGCAGTTATCAATTGCATGAACGCAGATTACACAACAATATCATTTGATAGTTGTTACATCACACACCTAGAAATTATTCAATATGAAATTGTTTACTGAATATAAGTAAGTAGTGTAAAATATTGATAAGAAATAAGATTTCAGCAGAAAATAACAACATAAGTAAACGAACTTATCAGTTTCTAAGTAGCATTATAAAAGATGATCATACTGTCTGTTTGCATTAATAACTGTCATATGATCAAGTGTAATCACATATCCAGGTTCGATACATGATTTATTGAATTTAATCGATATTTGCGAAGTATTTACATTCAGTTAGGTGTAAATCTTGTCATTCGCTCTGAGATTAAGTCGTGCAATCGATCAATACATCTTATGGTACCTAAACCTCTCTTCACATGTCAGTGTTACAGCTGCTGTTTACCTTACGTTGCAGTGAACTCTATAATCGGATAGCTGATATCATGATTTCCCTGTAATTTCTATATAGCACACTCAATACAAGGACCGAAAAATCTTGACCAAGTCACATGACTGTTCAGTTATTTGCAAAATGTACAAGACAACCGCCAATCATAGGGAGGATCGCAATAGAGAATTAATGCCTCATTTCAGTTAGTCATTCAGTGGATCAGAGATATTCAACGCAGAAAGGGGGGTCGGAACTACAAAATTAATAGTGTTATAGAAATTTGTTTCAGATGAACAAAGTATGAAACTAAAAGTTCCAAAACATTGAAATGATCATTAGAAAACAAAGAGATGACAAACTTGAAATGGTTGCTTTATGAAGTAATTGAAAATAGATTGATGGTTATAAAGAAAATTATTATGGTTAGAAATCAGTTAATTCGATTTGACATTTAGAGCTCAAAAGGAGCGAGAATGATGTAATGAAAACTGGAGTGATTCGTAATAAAGAATGATGAAATAGCATGGATGTAATGTTATCGGGGTAAAGAAGTATTGATTACTGATAGTTTCCCAACAAATAAATTTGGTTTCAGACGTTTGATGGGGATTCGGTTGTTTATGAAACATCATGAATTACTTCAGTGTACCCACTTCATGTATTGTAACAGTTAGATGTATCACGATGATAAGAATGCTGAATGCCTTCAGCCCACTTGATCTTAGACAATTTGCAACATGTTCTCAGAATCATACACCGATACATCTTTCTGTTCTACTAGCAGGAGTACATGAAAAACTGTATACGGAGTTGATGGTAATATGAAACGGATACTTATCGAGCTTTGATCGTGTTAAATCATATGTTGTTTTGTGTTAGAAAGTCAGGTGAAAGACATTGACGGTAGTGTCTGTTTCTGCAACTCCTGTGTTGGTTTTGTTTGCAAGAATGGTGAATTGTAGACTTCATCAAAGTACTCTAACCACCTGTTTCTCTGTTATTGAAAAGTGGTGACTGGTCTGAATATTATTACTTGTGCATGAAGGCTCGTGTCACTGAAAACGATTGTAAGTAGTATAATGAGTGAGTAATGTGGGCCTACTTTTGTCATGTTTTCAAATTGAGTTCAAAATGCTGTGATTATTTTTACTGCAATTTTGATAGGTGAGTTTAAAGACAAAGTAGATATTGATGGTCAATTTTTTAGTTGCAAAGTGATATTTCCTGGTAATTTAAGCAATTTTTTCCTAGAATCGAATGACGTAAACAGTTAAACAGAACTATTCACCAATCTGATTATTTTTTGCACCTGCGCCATGCATTTAGTTAGTAATTTATCTTACTTGTAAATTGTCTTGCTCAATAAAACTCATATGTTCATTCAGCGTAGATATTATTCTTACTATTGATCAATACAACTTTTAGTAAGTGGACAGAGAATTTCTATGAGATTGGAAAAAAAAAGAGCGAACTATGACACAGTGAGCTATAAATCACTCTACATGAAACTCGATTTAAAAAGGTATATCATGGGGGGTGACATTTTTACACATCAGCTGAAAAGATCAATTGAAACAACATTTCATGCCACCAAGTTACATTGAATATTCTCAACTAAGTAAATATTTACACAACATGGTAATCAAAATTCATGAGGTCTCCCTTATTTCAGTTCTCGATTATTTATACCTGTTTCCAGTTTGTCTGTACATGTTGTTACTCTCAAATCTGTCTAAACTCGATGTGGATTATTTAGTAGTAACTGCTATGACCGTTATCTGTTCCTGGTGTTAAAGCTTCTCCAAACTTGATTTCTCGATGGGATATGTTGATTATTTCAATGGTTGTTGTAACGCCATCAGCGTAAATGTCTGTGTGTGCTACTTCGATGATGATTGTATTTGAGAGTGTTGTCCGTTTTATAGCTCACCATCGTACTCTTACCACTTGTTTCGCTGATCTTCAATAGTGGTGATTGGTTTGAATAACTAAATTTTGATTGAATGCTTAGGTCGCTGAAAACGCAATTAAGTAGTATAATCAGTGAGTTGTGTGTGCCAACTGTCAACCTGTATTCAGATGGATTTCCAAATGGTAGATTGATTTTGGCGGCAATTCGATAGTTGATTTGAAAAACGATAAAGATATTCATGTTCATTTTATGTTTGCAAAATGATATTTTGTGGTGATGTAGTAGATTTTTACAGGCACTGTCATCGTCAACCCCGACACCCAAAGCTTCCGTCCGTACTGCTAAAGCAATTTTTGGAGCTGCAAGGCAGCTTGATATGACACAAAACAGTGTAGACGAAGTTTATAAACCAGACCACTTCACATTAGTAATATGGATCACGCTGATTAGAGTGTTGGTTTGAATTACTCCGTCTCTGTCATGTGTATCCAACAATAGTTTATACTACTTGTTGATATTCAGTAAACAGTTTCATGTTTAATAATTTCCACGTGTGTCATATGTTACTAATCATATTGATGGTTGTGTGATAAACAAAATTATTAACAAAAACTAGTAGCGTCTATTGGGTTTTCTATTAAAATGAGATTCTTTTGACTGTTGCCACGATTATTCCCTGTTGAGTAGGTTCCTCAAAATTTTGTTTGAACGCAACAAATTCCGTACATAGTTGGCGACATTCTAACACATCATCTTGGAAGATCTGTTAAAACACCATTCATGCCACCTCGTTACAGTGAATATTCTCAACCAAAGCAACATTCACCGATGATGTGCTCCTTCATGAATGTATAACAATTCAACTGCACCTGTGAAAACAGCTACACAGGCTGTACTCAGATGACTGAATTGAATATCATGTGGTGCTAACCACAAACTAATTCCAGCACGCAACGAAACACGCACACAAACATACAAATGGAATGTGAGAAGTGAAAGAGTGAACGAGAGCAGAAGTGCGTGAAGACAACGATGCAGAATCAGTTCGAAATTTCAAGTCTCCTCCCTTCCTAATTCATGAATTAAGATTACAAGTTTAGATATTGTACGAAGCAATCCATTAGTATAGATAATTGCATGAATAAATTTCTCGACGTAAATAATAGAATATTTGCATAGAACAATCATATTTGTATGCCATCAGATACCTCTAAGTATGTAAAGTGTGTGAATAAATATTCTCAACTTTAGCTGCCTACTTTTGCATAAAATTCTGTCTTCATGAACTAGCTTTCAGTAAAACTAATGTCACTTGAATATACCAAGGCTGTGGACGGTTTGTGATGAAAGAGTGATCTGAAAAATCATAGTCATCTACACCCAGGAGTCATATATTACCTTCTTTCCAATTTAAGCTGCGTTGCAGCTACAAAAATTGTTTCCGATTATATGAACATACTCGGTGTTGAGTGCTATCGATTATGGTCTCTATATTAAATTACTACATTATCACCAGTTAACTTTTTGCAAATTTACAATGTCTATATTCATCTTTATGCTTTTCCAAGTCAACTACGAAATTGCAACCAAAATCATCATAGAATTACAAACTAGATTTCAAGATACATCGAAATTTGGCACACCTAACGCACTATTTATACTACTTATTTACTTCTTCAGCGACATACGGCTTCACTCATAAGTAAGAAAGTAAAACTGACCACCATTATACAAGAACAGAGAAATAGGTTGTTAGAGTACGTTGGTGAACTCTACAATGGACCATACGCACAAACACAGCGATCACCAATGTAGCACACACAGACACACATGTTGATGTCGTTCCACCTACCATTGAAAAATTCAATGTATTCACCCAAGTTTGGGAAGAATCAAGGACAGATAATAGTCCAATTGTGAGAAATATATTTTGTATCAGACTGCGGAATATTTTGTGACTTCTG
>CALYCR020000277.1:0-14550 GCA_944470395.2 Schistosoma turkestanicum | reverse complement strand
AAAGAAACTGGAAACAAATGATAAATTTATCTCAGTGTGTAACTAAGTGACATGGAATCAGTTGAGTATGCGAACTTACAAAACTAAGAAAACTATCTATATAACTGATATTTCAAGTACAGGATACTAAATATCATAAAGGGCAGTGTTTTGCACTTGGATAGACAGACAGATACAACACAGAACTTCGTAAGGATGTATATATCAGTTCAGGTTGCCATACCACATATTAGCACAGAGACGCGATTGTCAGTTCAAATCCAATAGTGGTAGTGATAGTAGAAGTATTAGCAGTAATGAAGAAGATTAGGGTATAATTCAGTGAGATAAAGTTAGAAAGAGAAAGATAGAGGTCATGAGGAATTCAGAAGGTTAGAATTTGAAAGAACATAATGAATGGATACACCTGCGTCATTACAAAAGACTTCGAGCCATGTCATTCAAGGTCTTTAACCACCGGTGACTATTGTCTCGATGACCCCCAACCACGTAGCCTACATCTACAAACATAACTCAGTCCATCTGTCAATGACTTCATGGATTTGTGCCATGTTTTCGGTTTGGCCGCCCCTAGCTATCTTCCAACCTACTCCTACACTACAAAACATAGCTGTTTGCACTTGGGCACTAAATATAGCCAAAGAATACTAATAATACTAATAATAACAATAAATAATCAAAAAATCCATTAAAACAAACAAGGAATCGTATTTGTGTAGGCAAAGTTATTTTCTATTGATGTGACTGCGTGCGTCGTTTTTGATCTGGCTGGCTACAAATGTCAGTTAAGTTCATCAACTAAACAACTATTGAACAGAACAAAACAAAAACATGCGAGCGAGAGAGCGCGCACGCACACACACACCTTGATGTTGTAGGTGGTGGTGGTGGGGGGGGGGAGTAGCGAATACCGTTTGTCCTTTTACTCTTCTTTATTTCTTTCTAACAAAAAATGGTGATATTCTAGTTTCAGCTAATGACCGTAGAAAGAGAAGTAAAAACAAACAATTAAGTGGTTGCAAAAAACAGTGAAAAAAAGAAGGGAATACCAGTTGAGAAACGAAATAAGGAAAGTGTTTCTTTTTTGTTTCTTTTTGAAAGATATTTCAAGTATTTATTGAATAGTAAGTTGTTTTGTGTTGTTGTTTTTTATTTCACTTCTAATTCATTATTGATTTTTTTTATTCATTGTAAAAATCAACTACCACCAGTGATACGAATGTAGACAATTTAGTGTTTTTTTTCATTACTTACTTACTTACTTACGCCTGTTACCCTCAATGGAGCATAGGCCACCGCCCACCAGTTTTCTGCAACCAACTCTGTCCTGGGCTTCCCTCTCCAAATCTGTCCAATGTTTGTTCATTCTTCTCATGTCTTTCTCTATTTTTCGGCGTTCCTTGGCCTTCCTCTTTTCCTTTTGCCTTGAGGGTTCCGTGTGAGGACTTGTCTTGTGACGCAGTTGGGTGCTTTTCGCAGTGTGTGTCCTATCTACTTCCACCACTTCTTCCTCATTTCCTCTTCCACTGGAATCTGATTTGTTTTCCCAAACAGAACGTTGTTGCTGATGGTGTCTGGCCAACGAATACGAAGTATTTTGCGTAAACAGCTGTTCATAAATACTTGTATCTTATGGATGATGGCTTTCGTGGTTCTCCAAGTTTCCACTCCATACAGTAGAACTGTCTTGACATTTGTATTGAAAATCCTGATTTTGGTTTTGGTTGAAAGTTGTTTGGAATTCCAGATATTTTTCAACTATAGAATTGCTTTGCCAATCCGCGCCCTCACATCTACATCGGATCCACCTTGCTTGTCGATGGTGCTGCCAAGATATGTAAAGGTGTTAACGTCCTCCAAGGCATCTCCATCAAGATTGATTTGGTTGGTGCATGATGTGTTGCATCGGAGAATTTCGCTTTTCCCTTTATGTATATTGAGACTTACTGCTGCAGAGGCTGCTGCTACACTGGTCGTCTTCTCTTGCATTTGTTGTTGCGTGTGAGATAGAAGATCCAGATGATACCGTGCTTCCCTCCAGATGTCGACGTCTTCATAATCCAGTTTTTTTTCATGGTGTGTTGTAAACAGTTCAGTGTTATTATTGTAATCAAATATATATATATATATATATATATATATATATATATATATATATATATATATATATATAGTGATAATAATAATAATTAATGATCTATTCAATCAATCAAGAGTAACGTAGAACTTCGTACGTATGCACATACGTACGTACGTACTGTACATCAGTTGATGTGGCCATACCACAGCAGAGCACACAGAGACGCAACTGTCAGTTCAAATCAAAGAGTGATAGCGATAGTAGAAGTATTAATGGTAATGAAGAAGACTGGGGTTTGAAGATATTATTGAAGAAGTATAATTTAGTGAGATAAGGTTAGAAAGACAAAGTTAGAGTTGTTGACGAATCCAGAAGATTAGGATTTAAGTGAATACAAAGAGTGGATGCACATGCACCATTGCAAACGATTTTCAGCTATGTCGTTCAAGGTCTCTAACTATTGGTGACTTTTGTCTCGCGGACCCCAACCAGGTAGTCTACATCCAACAACATGACTCAGTCCACTTGTCGGTGACTTTAGGTATTTCTGCCATGTTTTGGTTTGGCCGCCCCTAACATTCTTCCAGCCTACTCCTACACCACATAACGTAGCTCGTCGAGGCAGTTGGTGGTTGGGCATTCGTAACACTTTTCCCAACCACCTTAACTGATGAAGTTTCACTACTTCATCTATTGATCTGCCATCTTTATCTAGTACTCGTTTTCTAATGACAGCATTGCTTACTTGGTTGTCCCACGATATACGAGCAATGCTTCGGAGACGCCTGTGATCGAAAACAAGCAACCTACGAATATATTCCACTCTTAGCGGCTACGGAGCGAACTGCTACATAGAACACCCGACCTTTACTAACCAAAAATCGAGTGTACAAACAAATATAATTGAAAATAAATTACCTTTCTGTTGATATATAAGAATTATCCATTTGTGAAAATATAGATTTCTGTTCTATAGTATCTAAATTTGTTAAATGTGAATTATTTTCAACAAATGAACATATTGGCAATGAATGTTGAATGGAACCGTGTAATTTTGTATTGTCCATCATGAATCGTTCTCTATTAGTGTCTAAATGTGAAAGCATCAAAATTTTAAAAAAGAAAGAAGAATGTACATACATCCAGATCGATATACACTGAATGAACAATTCAAACAAACTGTTTTATGATACAAAAAAAATTGAATTTTAGATTATTTCATGAATTTCGTTGATTTGCATAACATTAAAGTGTTGGGGACGTTATATCCCCAGAACTCATTTGATAAAGGGTCATAATTTCGGATTTTTTTCTCATGTTTTCGCGCATAATCTGCTCAGTTGACCTTGAGATTAAAATTTCCCACTCGGAAATTGCTTGACTGTCATTGGTTGATGTGGTATTTTAGTACGCTGTTTTTTTATGGCTCTCCCAAGGACGTTTCTATGATGGATAAATAAACTCGATTTATGTGCTTGTCAACCTCATATTTTCTCGGTGCATGTAGAATACACTTTCTACACCATCTCAAGACTTCTTCATCTAATTAATAGGACCTTGGGACGCTCGAGTTATAGTAGCCTATTGTGTCACTGTCTTCGCTCTAGCTTACAGACTAAGGTGAACTTGTATAAGTTTCAAGCATATCAATTGACGAGCATAACAGTAAGTGTCTATCACTATCATTTTCATCATGACTATAAGTAACCATAACATTGTGGGACTCGTCTTACTGTCTTTTCCCGTTGAATGCAAAACAAGTTTAGAAACTTCAGTAAACTAAAAGGCTTGACGTTGGATTACAAAAAAAGTTGTTGGTTTTGGATGCTGACAATTAGTCAGAATACAAAGTTACACATTTTTGAAACCATGAATCGATCAATGTTAGACCACCATTAGAAACCTGGAAGCAGTGGACGGCCGTTTCGTCCTGGTATGGGACTCCTCAGCAGTGCGCATCCACCAATCTTCACAACCCGTGTAATGAAAATTACCTGTGCTCACTAGTGACTAGCTTCGTGAGGAATCTTCTCCGAGTTCTAGTGGGAAGACGTGACCAGTGAAGTTCAACCTGTTCTGGTGTAGACAGTAACTACCGAAGACTGTGTATGAGGTTGCGCAACTCCGTGAATTTGATCAAGTTAGACATTAACACTGTTAGAAACCGGCTAAGCGGTCTAACGGTTAGGGCGTTCGCGCAC
Source organism: Schistosoma turkestanicum (assembly GCA_944470395.2). NCBI lineage: Eukaryota > Metazoa > Platyhelminthes > Trematoda > Strigeidida > Schistosomatidae > Schistosoma > Schistosoma turkestanicum. The sequence goes on along the minus strand of CALYCR020000277.1, from coordinate 10,269 downwards.
AATACCGAAGGTCCTGGGTTCGAATCCTGCGGGATGCAGGAGTCGTGGATACGCACTGCTGAGGAGTCCCATACCAGGACGAAACGGCCGTCTTTCAGTGCTTTCAGGTTTCTAATGGTGGTCTAACATTGATCGATTCATGGTTTCGAAAATGTGTAACTTAACAATCTTCACAACCCCTGTAATGAGAATACAAAGTAACAAAAACCAAAAAAAGTGGTTTTGTTTCCCGACCGCTGATTTTCAGATACAACTGACAAATTTTACAAATATATCATAGAGCTGTTGTTCAACAGTTAAAGTATATGATCATTTAGGTAGGGCTGGTTTCAAGCCCTACTTCATATGATTTCAAATTTTATATTAGCACAATATTTCGAGTTATTACAAACGTCCGTAACAAACGGAGCTGAGAATAAAGTATAGAAATTTGTACTTAATAACATTCCCGGTTGCTTCATTAATAAGAAATGTGAGTAGAACTGTCATAATGTTAGTTTAAAAAAAAATAAACTTGTTGAACAAAATGGTTCTTCAATATAAGCTTGATAAAGACTGAAACTTCACTTACTAGGCAACTAACAACGGCTTCGAGCTTTATTTTCTGTACCAGGTAAATTAACTAGCCTAGGGTAGTTGAAAGACTTTCATTCTAAACCAATGGTGCATATATGCTCCATGATTCCGATAGAAAAAATGGTGCACGAACGGATTCTTTCTTGTCTTAAATCTATTTCACTGAATTATACTTCTTAAATAATATCTTCAGACCGTAAAACTAAGCATTCGTCCGAACTTATGAGGTAGTGGTTAGAAAAGTAGCTGTTTTTAGACCAATGGGAATGATATTGGTTCTAAGAACTAGTGAGCAACCATTCATATATGTGAACTGACGTTGTCCTGAAAAGAAATCAGACTGTTAAAATCTTTCTAAATAGGTTACTAGTGGATAAGATAACCAGCTTTTTGTTAAATTAAAACTGATATAAATTCATCTAGTTATTTTAACAGTCGAAGACATACATAATGCCATCATTGTTTGTAAAATACGGAAGTGATTACAAACACAATGTTTAAAATATCAAGAGTCAGATGCAACGTAGAACTTTGTACGTTAAGTACATCAGTTCATGTCGCCATACCACATCAGCACAGAGATATAATTGTCAATTCGAATCCAATAGTAGAAGAGGTAGTAAAGGTATTAGAAGTAATTGGAGAGATTAGGATGAGAAGATATTATTCAAGAAATATGATTCAGGGAGAAAAGTTTAGAAAGTCAAAACTAGAGGGGTTGACGAATCCAGAAGATTAGGATTTGAGAGAACACAAAGTATAAATGCACAGGCGCCATTGCAAACGATTCTGAGCCATGTCACTCAAGGTCTCTAATCATCGATTATTATCATCTCACGGACCCCAACCAGGTAGTCGACAACTACCGACATGGCTAAGTCCACTTGTCAATGACTTCATGGATTTCTGCCATGTTTTGATTTGGCCGCCCCTAACTTTCTTCCAACCTATTCCTACACTACAAAACAAAGCTCGACGAGGCAGTCGGTGGTTGGGCATACGCAACACATGTCCCAACCACCTCAACTGATGAAGTTTCATTACTTCATCTAATGATCTGCCATTCTTACCTAGCACCCGATTCCTAACAACCGCGTTGCTCCCTCGGGTGTCCCACGATATACGAGCAATGCTTCGAAGACACCAATGATCGAAAACCAGTAGGTGTCTTCGAAGCATTGCTCGTATATCGTGGGACACCCGAGTGAGACGTCTGAAACTCTAGATTTTCGAAATCATAACTCATCAAATCATATATTTTTGACACTCAAGATAACTATGAAAAGTTAATCCAATCTCGGTAAAATAAAACTTACGATGACATGTTGAAGGAATACAGTCATTTGTTGGTCCCAATATTTGCTGATCAATGAGCAAAGATGGAATATGCGGCGACCTCTTGTAGCTTGTAGCTTGAAAAACCAAATTCCCATGTTCTACGAACAAGCATCCATTGATATGACAACCTTCAAGTTCTGTATATTGAACAAAACTTGAATTATGAATATCCATAGTAGAACAAAATTCCTCTTTTAGTGTGGATTGATTTTTTGTAGTGTCAGAATTTCTTAACAACGTTGCAACATGGGACTTTGTTGCAGCGCTGGAACGTTTAGGTAGTGTGATCAATGGGGAGCCTATCGACTCAAAATTACTCTCAGTTTCTGCACAATGTGTCTGTGATGCAAAAAAAGCTCTAAGATCTCCATGTAAAGGAATGCCTTTCATTTGATTTGAATATAATTTTCCAAGCCAAATACCACAAAGTTCAGCAGGATAATGATCGTCTAAACTTGATGTTTGATTATTTTTATCTTTTATACAAGCATCATTATTGTAAGCAGATCCACAAAAACGACAATGTCGAATTTCTGAATTTCTCTGAAGAACAGAATAACCGCCTGGTGTATCTATTAGTGAATTTGTAGCACCCATTCACAACTAACAACTATCTAGGAGAAAATCAAAAATCAAGCAAGAATTTACGACGAGTATGATATTTACTTAGGTTTCAATAGTGAAGGCACGAAATATTTTAGAGAAAGAAACTGATTATACCATGTTAATTGCTTGATTTAATTTTATTTCTGTTAGATTATAAAATACAAACAAAGTATTGACTAAGCCATATTTCAATGAAACTGAAACCGTTTCTATATTTCACTTAAGCTTTAACCTGTCCATTTATTGAAACACAGGTTTATAAATCTATCTACTGATAGACTATTTTACACGCCAAAATACGAAAGAAAATACATAGCAATTGAATTTACTAATAGCTAAGCATATGATCGGTTATATGCGTCCGCCAACTATTAAAAATTCAAGTAAACTATCTACGCAATCAACTTTGATTCAAACAAAACAAGAAAACTACAATGCAGTTAGATTTCTTTTTTCTTAGTGTGAGATATTGAAAGAAAACATTAATTGCAAATACAATCTACATTTTTTGGGGCACAGTTTTGGAGGTTTGCGTTTTTACACATTTGAAATCATCAATCAATCATTGTCAGACCAGAGTTAGATATTAACACCGTGGGATGCCGGCCCAGTGGCCCGATGGTAAGGCGTTCGCCTACAATGCCAAAGGTCCTGGGTTCGAATCCTGCGAGGAGCAGGAGTCGTGGATGCGCACTGCTGAGGAGTCCCATACTAGGACGAAACGGCCATCCAGTGCTTCCAGGTTTCTAACGGTGGTCTAACAATGATTGATTGATGATTTCAAATGTGTAACAACCTACATTGATGAAACCAGATGTAGAGTATAGTAAAAAAAATGACAAAATCTTTTGAAATGCAAGTGATACAACAAACAAATCAAAGTCATTAACTTTAGATCATATCAAGTTTTCATTGCATTTTATTGAAATCGCAACTTGATACCAACAGGCACGATACCAGAAATGGATGTGAAAGGTTTATAAATGATTGTTTCGATTCCATTAACTCATATTTTCCAGGCTACTACCACATATTCTCTATTCAAACTGTATCTCCGAAATGTGTTATTTCTTATCACTAGCAATACTGTTACTACGTGTACTGCACTGGGACTATATGCAACGAATTCATCTTGCTATGCTTATGGGGTGTGACTTGAACTGATATACAAATTTGTCAGGTTCTAAGTGTTTATAACAAACTGACCAACACTAAATGGAAAGAAGAAAATTTCAAAATTAATGCTACCTTTGGTTATGAAAGAACATCTGGTAACGTTTGAATTAACCTGATTGTAATATATCTAGAAGTGAAAGTACATATACTATTGAAATGTCTCAGTATGCACTTTAACTCATAGATTCATCTATTGAACTGATCTCGCCAACTTCTAAACAGTTCATCAGTAGCGAAATGATGATGGACAACAACCATCGAACTTGAGTACATAAACCCTATTTAAGCACTGAAAGTGTTTTCACACATTGTTGCTTGTCTAAAAATGATCCTAATATCCAATTATTTAACAAGCATTACATCGGGATAATAACAATTATCACTGAACTGTATACACCTGATCTTGTCATGGTGACAAAGACCGAAATGAAATTGACTTTGGGTTGACCTACACAGATCTTCAGGCATTACCGAAAGATTTGTTATAGAGAGAAAAATGTTTACAGTCTCCCTCCAAGATGGAAAAATAAACTTTCAAACACCACACCTAAAGATGCTGATTACTGAGTTAGGCACCATCTGTATAGTTGTTGTACTAAAACCTAATATCTCCTGAATAACAAAGGTTGTATCCGTTCTAGAGGTAAAAATATCAACTATTACAAAACACTTTTACAAGAGGTTACTGAAATGCTAGTGAAAATGAATTCCAAAATCTGACTAAAACAGATGAACCAGCAGGTTTGGTGAAACAGAAACAAAGCAACTGATATTCTTACATTACGTGTGACATTTATGCACACAGCTCGTGAAATGTTAGGTTACATGTGTTTTTTAACAGACAACTAAACCATGATCCCACTCAACCTACTAGGTATTAAAGGTGTGGAAAAATAGCATTTATTAATCTTTAAAACATGTGATGGCATTAAAGTATTTACGGAATTGTGTTGTGGTTGGTACATTTACAATATGGAAGCAGAATCTGCCTTGTTAGTCAGATTTTCACTAGTTTCACATTAACTGATCACTGCCACCAGCCAATATTTGATAAAACTAATAACGAAATAATGATTTCTAAATAGACTGTGTATGGGTTTTTCAAAGACTAAAAGGACAAAAGATTTCAATTTTTTACTTTTAAAACAATGTGGTTGGCATCCCAATTAGGAAACTGTCTTTACGTATAAAGAGTGGAGAAGAGGAAGTTAATTATCAGGGTTTGAAATTCCTCATCGAACTTCAGTTCACCAGTTTACTGAGTTGTCTCCAAATGTCTTGGTACAGATTTATGGCGAGAGTTCGCTCTATTCCGTAAACCTCTTATGTCCACATTACACTGCTTTGTGGATGAGACCTATAAGTCAAAGGCTTTTGAGAATGAACTCCCAAGAAAACCATCTGCTCGATTTGGGTACTTGGGCGGTATCCCAGATTACACACATTCAATCATGTGCAGATATATTTCAGTGCCTCTTTATACCAACGTTTGTGCTTTAGTAATTATGCTTAAATAAAGCAGTCTGATGATGACGTATAACACCAGGTTGCCACTGTCATAGGATTATTGATACACAGTGGGCGAGTATTTTAATTTAAAAAGGAATGGAATAAGATTTTAGTTGGTAGATGAACTCAGTGATATGGTGTGACAGAATAATAGTTTTTACATAGACGGAACTGCTTGTAGATTACAAGTTCAAAAGCTAGAAAGAAACTTTGTCACAGCTTTCAGCTCACAACAGAGGTTTACTTACAAAGGACAGTCGTAAGTCCAGCTACAATCCTACAGACCTTAGTAACGAAGGATAATTACTTTCAAAACACCGGATACAGTTCGATTTAACACAGAAACATGTTACCAGTTTTTCTTCCCCGATACATATGGCATTTAGTCGCCGCTGCGAGTTACCAGCTAATCAACACCTTACCCTAATACAGCCACTACTAACGGGATTTCTGGTGTTGTAAATAGTCTGTGAATCAATTCACTTACACAGTAAAAGTTTTTGGACCGTATGTGCGAAGGACTCCTTAGCTTATTAGACAGGGCTGAAGAACAAACCTTATGAGGACAGGGTTCGAAACTTGGGATTAGTCTTTTTGAGTTACAAGAGAATCAGAGGTGATATGATAATCGCATACAACATATTAAGTACAATTCGTGAAACATTGTATTTCCTCAAATGCCCATAAATGTTCATTGACTATGTAAATCCATCTAACTTTTGGAAATGCATAGACATTATGAATCAGATATAAAGCAAGGGGAAAGGTGGATAAAGTTTTCTCCCAAGGTCTTCCTAGAGGTATAATCTCGTGAGAATATACTCGGTTTGACTTAAATAAAACATTGGTCTACGCTTGTAACTGTCATTAATAAGTATTCAAAGAATGATAAATTTCGAAATTAAAATTCTTGATGAAAATCTGATACAACTACCTACTAAGAACCCTTGAAGTAATGGTGTTAAACCCGACCAATCCTTGAAAAATCGGGCAAAGTGAGCATTGCAGTTCATCCGGTTATAACAAATTCCGTAACAGTTAGTGTCATGAAAACTTAGGAGAGCTTGCACTAATGACTTCATCAATAAAGTTTGTATAGAATGATATATCCTTTTATCGTGATTTCATAAATTAGTTTAGTCACTCAACACTTTCGTAGTGGATATTAGTAGATCCAATATCTAGTATCTTTCTCATGAACTAGTATAAATCAGTTGATTTCTTTGCACTCCATTCTTGTTCTTTCTTTACGTTCCAGGAATTCAGCAGAGTCCAATAGATGGTACCCTAGTCACCCCACTACACTGATACTAGTCAGTTGGCAGTTGTTTGTAAGTTTGTATGTCCCGTGATTTAAGTAATTTTGTTTCAGAAGTATAGGGTTTCTGGATATCAGCAGCTATAAGGCCGTAGATCAATTAGTTGCAGTGTGAAGATTTTTCGGGAGGTGATTTTGATACAAATACGAAAGGGAAAACTTCAGAAATACCAAAATAATTAGGTAATGAAGGTTGTGTTACAGGACAGCGGTGTGATCAAGCGCAAGGAAACAGAGATTATAGGCGATATAGAATACAGTAGTGATCTGAGGAAATGAACCTTGAAACTTTCGAGACATGCTGCTCCAAGAGGGAGATGATAATCCGTATGTGAGTAAGTGTTTATTGAGTGTCCCAAAAAATCATTCACTGAGGGTCTCGATGTCACTTTGGCTGCGAGAGCATTCCTAGTTGGAACAGCTCCCAGTGAGATAAAGTTGAGACGTATAAGAGTGTTTGTTCTTTAATGTGCAGTTTTGTGAGAGGTACCTCGAGTGGCGTAATAGTGATGTTTCGGCAAAATGCTCATTTTACCTTATCAGCAGTGAGCAGTATTTGTCCTACCGTTCTTTGTCAAGGACAGCACTACTTTCCAGTAAGCTACCATCCGCAGAGCCAACATCCCTGTCCCCCAATCGGGAACTGTGTTGTTGTCATTTACTTTTCATTTCTTATGCTCCGCACTGTTAACAGATACTGAGAAAGTCACAACAACCGGTAGTTTCGTTAGTGTATTAGCCCAGCTTGCGAGTTCCTTTGAGGCCTGTTCTATCTACCTTTTATTGGGCGAATTGGTTTTAATAGTGGGAAATGATGCGCGCCTTTGGCGTCAATTCTCTTAACTTAGTTGTCCTACTAGATCTTAACTGAGGAAGAAGAAGCTTTGAAATGAGTGACTTGGCATGAATATATAGTATTCTCTGGGCACTATAGTATCGCAAAAACAGTGAACTTTGGCCCTCTAGAAATCACCTTCAAATACAGGGTCACGAGTTTTAACGGACAACAAGCAGGCGACACAGTTATCATTGCTATGTTCCCTCAGAACTTTAGGCTGCTTCTGTCTAAGGAAGCGTTTTACTTCTGCTTCTTCTTTTCCTTCTAGTCCTACTAGTAGTATGAACCTGTGTGTCCTCCTGGTTTCTTTGTTGTAGGACCAGTGCAGGTTTTTGGGTCAAGTGATCTGAGTTGTACATATTAAGCCAAGGCTCAGTCGACTGAGGTTTCAGTTTTTTCACCATTTCGCTGCTAGAAGCTCAGATTTTCGATTCATTATAAACCACGGAATTTTATATCTTATCTAATGTTCTCCAGTTGTTATAGTTTGAGAACTGATGGCAACACTGTTACTGTACATGCTACTCAATGAACTAAAGAATGGATTGTGAAGTTATTTGGAGATTAATATGAGCGAGATATAAGTGTCGACAGAGGATAATACTACACAAAGATCAAATAGAACCTGAAAGAACCCCTAAATTTTAAGATTAACTTTGACAGGCCTGTCCGGCAGCTTCGCATGGATCAGCTAAATTTTCTGCAATTCGTGTATTGGTAGGTGATTGAGTGTATGAATGATTTTGTTGAAGAAAACGATTCGGTTTCATTTTTGGGAAAAACAACAGGAATGGTGGCCTGTTTTAGCCTTCTTGATTCTCATTTTATTTGATGCCTTTGAGGTTCAAGGTCTTCACAAATTCAATAATGAGTGGGCATAAACTTAACTAAAGGCTCTGTGAATTGACCATGAGAGTATAAACCGTTGGTAGCTATCGCACGGCAGTTTCCAGTTGTTTCAAGTTTCGGCTGATGATAGATTCTGGATTATTTTTTGTCTGGGTAACAAGTAGCTCTGTGTTATTCACCGTGTAAGTATCTTCCCCACAGTGGGGAATTTTTAATTGAAAGAATTCATTGGCAACTGCCAAATACTAGATTACTAAGAACATTTCTTCAAATAATTTCTAGGCTGTTAACGTAAACTCTCAATTTTTATCATTCATAGGAAGAGCAACAGTGGCTACTGTCAACCCAGTTTTTAGGTTCTTCCTGTCTACTATAAGTGCAATAAAGTCTTCTACGATCAAGAATCGGTTACTTGTAGACCAAGTAATAAATTCGCGTAGCAAGTCGTTATCAAGAACATGGTTTTGACTGCAGTCAGGAACTAACTAATCCACACATTCCATGTTCGTTGGATATCTTATCGATAATGTCTACTACTCCTGTATTAGACGTCTAGGTACTGTTGGTTATAACTAATGTGCACTTTACAAAATCAACTTTATAACGGACTTAATCAGCCAAATTTCTGTAACAGAAACTATATCCTACTTCGTAGAACCTATCTGTGTAGCTGGAAACAATGGCTTGTTGAATAGGCAACAAGTATTTGTGTAACAGTCCTGATGGCTATTTAAGTGGCTTCGTCCAACACGGAAAGCTGCAACAGCATCATTCTCTGTCAAAGCCTCAGTATCCGAAAATTTACAATTCTTCAGTCAAAATCGAATCTTAGTTTTAATCCCTTTCCAGAGTTTTGTTTATTTTATTTGAGTGTCAAATCGTTACTAACAAAAAACAATGATCTGTACAGTTTATTCATACAATTCAGTATAACGTCTCTTTCATTAAGCGATTTCAGTATCCTCTTTAACAACTGATTCGATGTTTTTTCAAGTCAGACTATTTGGCTCTTGTATGGTGTAGCCTGAGATTTCTGAGGCATCTCTTGGGTCGGTATACCTTAACACGTATTGCACCAGACGTACTTATCCACCAAGTATCTAACACCTGGCAGTTAATAACTGGTATTAATTTGATTGAAAGTTCTTTAATTAGAACGAATACACTGATCTTGATGTTCGTCAGAAGATCAAGACTAGAAAAATAAGACAGCAAAAAAAGTACGCCACTGTACTTCTAGATGTCCGTGGAAAAAACGTAGGCGGTTTCTGCTTGACTGTCTTTCATGTCCAGTAGCATGGAAGCATTGGTGCCTTCAGACAGAATCTGAGTTTTTATCAAGTAAAAGAAAAATACTGATAAATTCAAATGAATTGCTGTCTTGAGTCCTAGAAAGTCTATCTACTTTCCTCTTTAAGACTTTTGAGAAGTTACCTGGACAAACGAATTTATATAGTGGAGTTTCATAACTTAATTTTGTTTATGTGGAGGAACTAAGAGTGACCTTTTTTATAGTTCCTATAACTTATCCAGGTAAAGCATTTGAATTTTCTGCGTCTGTCCTTTAAGATATATGCCAAAGAGTATTATCTTTCTGTTGGCTTTTGAACTACACCTGTTGTAGTTTTTAACGGTCTGATCGATTTCTTAGAAACGCTGTAAACCTATTGAATTGTGAATACTACTCATAAAACTAATAATTGCACTTGTAGATCGATTGGAAGACTCGACTGTCTAATTCTAGTCATTTGGCAGTTGGTTGTGAGTTTGTATGTCTCGGGATTTGAATGAAACGTTTGTTTCAGGGCAGCAGGGTTTCTGGATACCAGCAGCCGTCACATTACCAAACCGGAGATCCGTTAGTTGCGATGTGGAGAGTATTAAGGGTAATAAGGATAAAATTCTAATGCTGATTTGAATAAAATTTCAGAACTGAGTAATATATAAATGAATTTAGTTTATTAATTGGTAGTGAAGATTGTGAGAGAGGACCGAAGTGTAAGCAAGGAAGGGGAAACAGATTATAGGCGAGCTAGATTAAGTTAGTGATCTGAAGAGA
>CALYCR020000276.1:0-14593 GCA_944470395.2 Schistosoma turkestanicum | reverse complement strand
ATCCAATATTAGTAGAGGTAGTCGAAGTATTACAAGTAATCAGAGAGATTAGAGTAAGAAGATATTATTCAAGAAGTATGTGATTTAGTGAGATAAGTTTAGAAAGACAAAAATAGAGGTGTTGAAGAATCCAGAAGATTAGGATTTGATAGAGAACACAAAGACTGAATGCACCGGCGCCATTGCAAACGGTTTTGAGCCATGTCATTCAAGGTCTCTTACCATCGATTATTACCATCTCGCAGACCCCAACCAGGTAGTCGACAACTAACAACATGACTGAGTCCACATGTGAAAGACTTCATGGATTTCTGCCATGTTTTGGTCTGACAGCCCCTAACTTTCTTCCAATCTACTCCTACACCACAATATAAAGCACATCAAAGCAGTCGGTGGTTAGACATACATAATACATGTCCCAACCACCTCAAATGATGAAGTTTCACCACTTCATCTATTGATCTGCCATCCTTACCTAGTACTCGTTTCCTAAATACAGCATTGATTACTCGTTTATCCCAGAATACACTAGCAATGCTTCGCAGACACCGATAATCGAAGACTAGTAACCTACTCTACTCTTAATGGCCATGTTTCGCATCCAGTTTCAAAGTTCGCCATCTTATTTAAATCATACAACCATACACACGCACACACACAAAGATTTTCTAAACAGATCAACAGCGCTATAATGATGACGACATTTGTTGTGTGTTTTTAGAGAAAATTATAACAATCACGCACGCACACACACAGACACACACGCTAAACATTCTGTTTGACTGCATCCTAACTCAAAAAAAACGAAAAACGGAAACAGGTAAAAAAAATTCTTATTGATGATGATTATGACTATTTATTGATCAGTCAGTTATGTCATGCAATTTATCATCAATCACATGATTTGTGTGTTGTGTTGTCATCATGATTTGTCCACCTCCACCTCCACCTTCACCTCAACATGAATATCATCAAGATGATGTTATGTCATATTCAGTCAAAGTTGAATGGAATTTACTTTGAAGTAGCATAGTTAACTGTAAAACAGATGGTTAGACATATGTGTATTTCAATGATTGAACGAATACACGATTATATCAGCTGAGTGATTATACTTCTTGTAATCTTTACATATATGAAAAAGAGTTTATATTATTTGAAATAATGAATTGGATTTCTATTTTTTTGTCCGAAAACAAACAAACAAGTAAACTATATACATGAACCCACACACACACACACATACACATCAGGGATGGAGCTTCCTCTAGGGGACTTGCTTGTGAACTTACAGTATGCTGATGAAGATGTTGATAAAATGCAGAGTCTTCTGACTAACATAAGCAACAATCCAAGCATGTTCGGGATGCGGTTTTCCCCCTCGAAATGCAAAATGTTGCTTGAAGACTGGGTTGCATCGGTACCTAAACTAGTCATAGGGAGTGATGCAGTTGAACGTGTATATCACTTCACTTATCTTGGGAGTCCCATCAGTCTGGCTTTCTGACGAAGTCTCAGCGCCGTTACAGAAGGCTCTAATGGCTTTTGCCAACATGCGTCACTTATGGCGAAGGCGAGATATCCGGTTGCTGACTATAGTACGAGTGTACTGTGAAGCAGTTCTCTCCGTTCTAGCTTATGGCTGTGAAATATGGCCAATGAGAGTAGAAGATATTCGTAGGTTACTGGTTTTCGATCATAGGTGTCTTCGAAGCATTGCTCGTATATCGTGGGACAACCGAGTAAGCAATGCTGTTATTAGGAGACGGGTGCTAGGTAAGTATGGTAAATCAACAGATGAAGTATTGAAATGTCATCAGTTGAGGTGATTGGGACATGTGTTGCGTATGCCTAACCACCGACTGCCTCTTCGAGCTATGTTTTGTAATGTGGGAGTAGGCTGGACGAAAGCTAGAGGCGGCCAAAATGGCACATGGAACAAAATCCACGAAGTCACTGACAACTTGACTGAGTCATGATCCTAATCGATGACATGGCTCAAAATCGTTTGCAGTGGCTCAGGAGCATCCATACTTTGAGTTCTCTGGAATTCTCACTGAATTCTAACTTCCTCATCACCTTTATCTTTTGCTGTTAAGTTTATTTCACTGAGTTATACTTCTTGAATAATATCTTCGACACGTAATTGGTTAGATGACTGTTAATATCTCTACTACCTGTACTACTATGGGATTTGTATCGACGATTCCATCTGTGTGTGCTAATGTGCTCACCTACTGACTGACTAGTTTCATAAACAAGTTCTCAGAGTTCTAGCGAGTTGTTATACCAAATGGAGTTCAACACGGTCAGTTGTTACTGGTTACAATTGTAGACAATCGATGAGGTTGCGCAAAAAATTATAATGCTTAGAGTGATCAGAATTAAACATCGACACCACTGAATGCTAGCCAGTTTAATGTCCGAGTCAAAAACCGAATTTTTGCAAGTCGACAGGATTCATGAATTCACTTTACAGATGAATCTCATAACAGACCAACTCGACATGTTAATCTAACATGTTGATCGATTCACGGTTTCACTGACTGTGTACAAACAACAACAATCTCCATTATACTATAAAACAAAATCAAACAACGTGCTTAGCAAAATTCTCCAAAAAACTACATTCATGATAAATATGACGTAATCTATACACTTACTTGTGTTTGTGTTAAACCAAGTTGTGCAGCTAAACTTGCACGTTCAGTTAAATTTAAATATTGTGAATGAACAAAACGTCGATTTAACATTTGTAATTGCCATATTGAATAAATAGTACGTGGTTTACGAATTTTTTTATTCTTAATTAAAAGATTACCATTAGTATTATTATTATTATGATTACTATTATTGGTAGTAGTAATAGTAGAAGTAGTAGTATTATCGTCGTGATTATTCTGATTGTAAATATTCGACTGGTGGGATACATCGTCGTCCACCTCCCCCTCTTCTTCTTCTTCTTCTTCGTCTTCTCGTGGGTGTGGGGGTGGTGGGAGTGCTGCAGGTGCTGCTGGAGGTGAAATGGAATTGGTTTGAGAATAATAATCCATTGACAATGAGATGGGTGAATGTTGTGCTGATCGATTGTCTTTCGGAGGGTGGGGAGAAAAGAACATGTTAAAGACATGTTAAGTTAAAATGATGTACAGTTTGATTGAAAAAAATTATTAATAAAGGTAATTAGAGTATTTGTGACACTGTATCATGTGTATAGAGGATATGTGATAAGGCGGAAAGTTGTAGAACTATAAAGTTAGCTAGCTACTATGTTGGTCCATCAGTTCAATCATCTCATGAACCCTAACCAGGTAGGCCACATCTACTCACATGACTCAGTTCACTTGTCAGTGACTTCATGGATTTCTGCCATGTTTTGGTTTGGCCGACCCTAGCTTTCTTCCAACTTACTCCCACACCACAAAACATAGCACGTCAAGGCAGTCGGTGGTTAGGCATACGTAACACATGTCTCGACCACCTCAACTGATGAAGCTCACAACTTCATCTATTGATTTGCCATCCTTACCTAGAACTCGTTTCCTAACGACACCATTGCTTACTCGGTCGTCCCAGGATACACGAGCAATGCTTCGGATACACTTATGATCAAAGACTAGTAACCTACGAATGTCCTCTACTCTGACCGGTCATGTTTCATAGCCATAAAGTAGGACGGAGCTAACTGCTGAACAGTAAACCCATCCTTTGGTTGATAGACATATATCTAGAGAGCGATAAAAGTCATCATTCCCTTTAAACAGATATTTATGAACAATTTTCCACACAAGATACTATTCATTCGTTGGCTAGATACCATCAATAACAAACTACTGCAGGATAGGACAAACCATCACCCTTCAGCTCAGGAAGAAACTAGGATAACACGATTTAGGTGAGGAAAGGATCGAACTGCGACCTTAGACAAGCCGTCAATCGTAATCTTCAAGACTAAAGCAGAAGAGGAATGCCCAAAAAACACATTCATTTGAGAATTGTAAACACATTTGAGAAGAATGAACACCAATTGAAAAGAACTAGAAAGGAAGATCCAAAAGAGATTTGGTTGGAGAATGTTAATCAGTGGCCTATACATAAGAATGAGAGGTAACATACTTAAGTAAGTAATTTGAAAAATGTGAAGATACGAACAGTTGACCTAAGATCATTTGGAAGACTTTGTCCTCAAAATAAGGCTGCTCATCAATTGCAAAATACTGAAAATCAAGTTAGTTACTGCCTAAGCGATCTGTAAGTTACTTATTTATCTTAAGGTTCCAGATTCGATTTCCCGTCTTGCATGAGCACTACTAACTACTTCACACTCGAACAAGATTGAACTCCACTGGTTACAAATTTTCACTAAAACTAGGATAAAATAGAGAGGATGAGATTGATCAAGACCGTGTATTGACCAAAGTTGGACACTGTCTCATTGGTCAACATGTGAAGCGTTCATGCATGAGTCCGAAGGTTATAGGTTCGATTCCTGTGAGTAGAGGGAGTTGTGGATGCGCATTGTCACTGATAAGTCCCATATATATTAGGGACGAAACACCTATTCAATGCTTTTAGGTTGTTTTAAATCGTTGTCTAGCATTGATCGATTCATGATTTCAAATTACTCATTTTAAAAAAACATTGTCCTATACGCTCACGCCCACACACACAAACACACAAACACACTCTGTTAACAGACATAATGAGATTCACTTTCTTGATATACATATTTATGTGTTAACATAGTTACTAGTTTTGTTGAAAATGACTCGTGGCAATAAAACTGAGAAATAAGAAAGAAAACTCAATGACAACGAACAACCTAACCGTTAACCAGATTGATTTGAGAATTGGAGGGGGGAAGGAGGAGGAAATGAGAAAGCTTTAAAAAACAGAAGCACTTCTCTATACAGGAACATGTCTGTGTGTAGGTGTGTAGGTGTGTGTTCATAGGTGAATTTCCGATTACGCCTTTCATCGATAGTAAAAACCATGTATAACTAAAAACTATTGACTCCACCTCCACCCACCCTGAGGGCAATTTCAACAGATGATTTGATTTTTTCCCCTCATTTTCTGTGTCCTTTTCAACTTTTTTTTTTCAAGATAAAAACAAGAAAAGTTTATTGTCTTATCAAGAGATAATTATAGACTATGCTTATTTATCCCATCCACACCGCCCCTCCCCCACATTAAAATCGTTTCCACACCTACATATATACATACTACTACTTATCTTTGAGTTAATTTTTGCTTTCGACACTACTTAAAGTTAATATCAGTAGTAGTTGTTGTAGTCGTAGTTGGCTACATGTGCGTCATTGATATCATCGTGTATATGTGTGTGTGCGTGTTTGTGAGCACTCTGTGTGAACGATTCGGTTAACATGAATGAAACGAAACCAAAACGAAACGAAACGAAACGAAACGTTTTCTATTCACTAACAAACAACTATCAAAAACCGTCTGTTCTAGATAGTAACAAGATAGAAGAACTTTTGCTTCGATCGACTACTGACTGATATTACTATGATGTAATATTATGTGAATTAGGAGAATACTAGTAATATCTGCTTTTGAGAACAGAACATCATGCATCATAGATGAAAATAGGCGGAGTAGGTATGGTTACTGTGTGTGCATGTCTATTGGCGTGTGTGTGTGTGTGTGTGAGTATGAGACTAGACAAATGTTGTCAGGATGACAATTCATCATAAAAATAAGTAAAAGACTTCTGGAGTTGTCGGTGTTTTCGTGCAATGAGATTTTCTCCTTAAGACTGTAGTAATCACAGAATAGAAACCAATTAAGTATTTCAGTAGTATGGCAGTAGGTCAATTGTGTTATATAATTGTGTAATCGGTTGAGTTAATGAATTAAGCATTTTTACACAACCATTAGAAGAAACTTGGAAGCAGTGGATGGCGGCTGTTTCATCCTAGTACGCTCTCATCCTTTCTCATTCTCCTGGTGATCGACTGGATTATGAAGACGTCGACATCTGAAGGGAAGCACGGTATCAACTGGACAGTTAGGACGCAGCTGGACGATCTGAACTTCGCAGATGACCTGGCGCTTCTATCGCACACGCAACAACAAATGCAAGAGAAGACGATCAGTGTAGCAGCAGCCTCTACAGCAGTAGGTCTCAACATTCATAAAGCAAAAAGCGAAATCCTCCGATGCAACACAACATGCACCAACCAAATCACTCTTGATGGGGATGCCTTGGAGGACGTTAACACCTTTACATATCTGGGCAGCATCATCGACGAGAAAGGTGGATCCAATGCAGATGTGAGGGCGCGCATCGGCAAAGCAAGGGTTGCATTTCTACAGTCGAAAAATATCTGGAACTCCAAACAAATATCAATCAACACCAAAATCAGGATTTTCAATACAAATGTCAATACAGTTCTACTGTATGGAGCGGAAACTTAGAGAACTACGAAAGCCATAATGCAGAAGATACAAGTATTTATGAACAGTTGTCTGCGCAAAAAAATACTTCGGATTCGTTGACCAGACACCATCAGCAACAACGAATTGTGGGAGAGAACAAACCAGATTCCAGTGGAGGAGAAAATCAGGAAGAAGCGGTGGAGTTGGTGGATAGGACACACACTACGAAAAGCACCTGACTGCGTCACAAGACAAGCCCTCACATGGAACCCTCAAGGCAAAAAGAAAACAGGAAGGCCAAGGAACACATTACTCCGAGAAATAAAGAAAGATATGAGAAGAATGAACAAACATTGGACAGAACTTGAAAGGGAAGCCGAGGACAGAGTTGGTTGGAGAACACTTGTTGGCGCCCTATGGCCCATTGGGGGTAACAGGCGTAAGTAAGTAAGTAAGTAAGTAAGTATGGGACTCTATAGAAGTGTTCATCCACGACTCCTATACGCAACAATCTAACCCAGGACTGGGCCAACCCTTAATCTCTAGACCAGTGAGCCGGTATCCAATTGTCTCGGTGATTTAAATGAAACTCAACAATCCCCATAACCCTATAATGACAACAATGCCGATCGATAAAAATTCATTTTTAATCCTGTTCATTAGAAAACATGCATTTATGGTATGGTATGATGGAGATTGTTGCTGTAGACAGTCGTTTCCTTATAGTATGGGACTCGTCAGCAGTACACATCCATGGTTTTTGCTACTCAATGGATTCATAAGCCAGGAGATTCAGTCTGGTGTGAGGATGCTTAACCACTGGACCACTATGCCGGCATCCAACGGTTATGCGATCGTGGATGCAATATGTTCCTTGGCCTTCCTCTTTTCCTTTGACCTTGAGTGTTCCATGTGAGGTCTTGTCTTGTGACGCAGTTCGGTGCTTTTCACAATGTGTCCTTTCTACTTCCACCGCTTCCTCCTGATTTCCTCCTCCACTCGAATCTGGTTTGTTCTCTCCCACAGTACATGGTTGCTGACGGTGTCTGGTCAACGATTCCGAAGTATTTTGCGTAGACAAGTGTTTATAAATACTTGTATCTTCCGGATGATGGCATTGGTAGTTCTCCAAGTTTCCGCTCCATACAGTAGAATTTTATTGATAGTAGCATTGAAAATTCTGATTTTGGTGTTTCTTGACAGTGGTTTGGAGTTCCATATGTTGTTCATCTGTAGAAATGCTATCCCTGTGCTATACCGATCCGCGCTGTCACATCTTCATTGGATCCACCGTGCTCATAGATCCTGCTGCCCAGATATGTAAAGGTGTTTACGTCCTACAAGGCATCTTCATCAAGACTGATTTGGTTGGTGCATGTTGTGTTGCATCGGTGAATCTTGCTTTCCTCTTTGTGTATGTTGAGACTCACTGCTGCTGCAGCTACCCTGGTAGTCTTCTCTTACATTTGTTGTTGCGTGAGCGATAGAATAGCCATATTTAAAATGTAAAATAAGCATTCCATCGAAACGTCTACGCAGATCGTTTTTAATCCGAACTACTCAACTAAGATACTAATAATAATAACAATGAACACTTTACATAATCGTTTGCATTGTCCCCCACCACCCCGATGTGGAGTAGGTTGGAAGAAAGCTATAGGGGCGGCCAAAACAAAACATGGCACAAATCCATGAAGTCACACTGACAAGTGGACTGAGTCATGTTGGTAGATTTAGGCTACCTATTTATGATCCGCGAGACCTAAGGCACCAATGGTTAGAGACCTTGAATGACATGGCTCAAAATCGTTAGCAATGGCACAGGTGCATCCACTCTTTGTGTTTTCTCAAATTCTAACCTTCTGAATTCCTCATAATCTTTGTATTACTCCTTCTAAATTTATCTCACTGAATAATACTTGTCTAATCATATTTTCGCTCCCTTATCTTCTCCATTAATGCTAATACTTCTCTACTATTGCTATCACTCTTGGATTTGAACTGACAATTGCGTCTCTGCGCTGATGTGTGTGGTATAACAACCAGAACTGATGTACATACATACGAAGTTCTGTGATGTATCTGTCTGTCTCTGTCTATCCCCCACCTACCAATATATATATACAAAATAATATATTAGTGTGTGTAACTATTTATCGCAATTACAGCGCTTAATTTAACTGTAATCTTCACTATTGAACAATTTTGTTTATTTAAAGTGTGCATTATTATTATTATTCCTCTTGTTTAAATTTTAAATCAACAGAAAAAAAAATTAGGTGGATGATCGTCTTCTAACCATGATTTCAAAAATGTATCACAGTTTGTTTTTTCATCTCAATCAAATCTAGAGTTACTGAGACCAATTGATTCATGAAAATTTGAAATGTACGCAGTACAAGGGGGCCCCATAGTAACACAATGTTTATTTATCTATCAATATGAAACAGTTAAAGCAGTTTTTTCTGATTATTCTAAAAAAAAATAGTGTTTATTTTTCTCAATGTGTTGTTTATTTTTAAATCTTCCATTCTAAGTTCTAAGTAGTATTATTTAACATTGAACAAGTTAAAGTTTGTTTTGATTGTCAACATTTTTTAGCGCTTCATTTAATAATTGATTAGGTTCATTTGAATTGAAATTAATTAAATCATTAAGATATTCAGAAAAAAATATGAAAAAAGGGGTTTTTCCGTTATTTTTACTTGAAAGAGATTGTTAAGTCATATGAATAATAACTCAAGGGGGGTGGGGGCGAGGTGATGTTGTTAAGGTGTGGGGTGGCGAAGGTGAAGAAGTACCAATGAACTTAAGGACACAATGAATGTATGTTTAAGAAATTATATTGTTACTTTTTCATGATAAAGTTATGAAGATTGTTGAGTTTCAGTCAGTGAACTGATCAATGTTAGAGTGTCGTTAGAAATCTGGTGTATGCTAGGTGAGGTCGGTCGTGAGGAAGTCGTTTGATAGATGCCAACTTACTTTACTAAGTTACTTGAATGGAAGTTGAAGGCTTATTGATTAGTGTCGGTTAAATTAGCCAAATAGACACTATCAGTAACAACCAACTGTGGGAGAGAACAAACCAGATTCCAGTGGAGGAGGAAATCAGAAAGAAGCGGTGGAAGTGGGTAGGACACACACTACGAAAAGCACCGAACTGCGTCACAAGACAAGCACTCACATGGAACCCTCAGGGTCAAGGGAAAAGAGGAAAGAAGACATTACGCTGAGAAATAGAGAAAGACATGAGAGGAATGAACAACAATGGTGCAGAACTGGGAAGGTCGGCTCAGGACAGAGTAGGTCGGTGGCCTATTCTGTATTGGGGTTAACCAGCGTAAGTAAGTAATGTAATTGATTACCTGTGCTCACTAGTGACAAACTCCATGAGGAATCTTCTACGAGTTCTAGTGCAAAGTTGTGACCAGTGAAGTTCAACCTGTTCTGGTGTAGACAGTAACCACTACCGAAAACTGTGTATGAGGTTGTGCAACTCTGTGAATTGATAGAAGTTAGAGATTAACACTGTTAGATACCAGCTCAATGGTCCAGAGTTTAGGGGTTCGCGCACAAGACCGAATGTCCTGAGTCCAAATCCTACGGGGTGCAGGAGTTTTGGATGAGCACTGCTGAGGAGTCCCATACCAGGACGAAACGGCCGTCCAATGCTCCCAGGTGTCTAATGGTGGTCTAACATTGATCGATTCTTAGTTTCAAAAGTAAGTGCATTGGCCAAACGTATCATAGAACATTATAGTGTAACTGTGAAAAGAGCACTATAAAGCTATCATCACCAATGAGGTTATCATTTAAAATAATAGGTGCAATCAGGAGAATTGGATTATATGAAGTTCATAGTAAAAAACTTATATATCACTGAGGTGTTATGGACCCACTCAATTTCCGGGTTCGAACCGTCAGTGATGAGATGATTTACTTAGGTATATAGTTTAATTTTTAAAAATTTCTTGATAAAATAATTTGAGTTATACATCAGACTGACTGTCACTCTTTCGGAAATCATAAAATCGGCCAATGTTACACCGGCATTAAAAACTTGGAAGTACTGAACGGAAACTTTGTCCTAGTATGAAACTCATCAGCTGTAGGTATTCATGAACCCGGCTTGTCAGAGTCAAACCCAGTGTCTTGGGATTTAAGCGAGCGAACGCTTAACCTGTGGACCAATAAGCCGGTGTCAAACTGAGTTAATGTCTAACTTGGATCAATCCACTGTCTTCTTTGGACACTGTTACACATCCGAACAGGATTGAACTCCATTGGTCATAACTTCTCACTAGAACTCCGAGAAACTTCTCCATGAAGCTAGAGTCACTAGCCAGTATATAATAGTTTGGTTTGGTTTGACTGAAATCAACTCAACAAATATTACGTCATTCAGATTATTTCAGCATCAATTGTAAAGCGCCATCCTTATTGTTTCTAAAACAATAACACTATCCTATAAACAGTCGACCTAGTCTTATCACCTTACTACTTAGTAACCAAGTACGATTTTATTATCAATTAGAAGAAATCTGGAAGCACTGGATGACAGTCGCTTCGTCCTGGTATGGGACTTCTCATCAGTGGCAGTGCGCATCCACGACTCCTGCATCTCGTAGGATTCGAATCCATGACCTTCGATATTGTGCTCTAACGCCTGAACTCTAACCACTGGCCGACATCCGACGGTGTTAATGTCTAACTCTGATTGATCTACAGATTGATAAAACCAAGGACACATAACAGAAATCAATTAAAGTCACTTGAAAGGAGTCTATTTCTTGACAAAAAATTATGATCGATTCATGATTTTTAGTTGTTACACAACAAACTCCATAAATCGACAATGAAAAACCACACACCGTACTCACTAGTAATAACTAGATTCATGTGGGAATCCTCCGAGTTCTCGTGAGATAATGTGACCACCAGTGGAGTTCAGTCCTGTCTGGTGTGAGTCAGTTACCCACCAAAGATAAACAGGTGGGGGTGTATAAAAGAATCCTTAGATTGATAAGAGTTAAACGCTAACACTGTTGAATTCCGACTCAATAGTCTACACGTTCAACGTTTACACACACAAGAACAAAGGTGTGGGGTTCGATCCCCGTGATACGTATTGCTAATGAATCCTGTCGTACAAGGGCAATATAATACTTCCACACTTTGTAGGGTGATCGATGCTTTATTTCAGTGTAAAAAAACACAAAACCTCCAAAACTCTGCCCCAAAATATCGTGCTCACTAGTGACTAGCTTCGTGAAGAAATTCTCAGAGTTCTAGGGTGAGAAGATGTGACTAATGGAGTTCAATCCTATCGGGTGTAGTAGGTAGGCAGTAACTACTATCAAAGACAATTAAGGGTGAGGTCGCGCAGAAATCCCTAGATCAATCAGAGTTAGACATATTAACACCGTCGGATGCCGTTAGCTCAGTAGTCCAATGGTTAGGTGTTCGCGCACAATACCGAAGGTCACGGGTTCGAATCCTGTGAGGGGTAGGAGTCATGGATGCGTACTGCCACTAATGGTGAGTAGTCCCATACCATGACGTAACAGCTATCTTCCAGTGCTCCCAAGTTTCTTCTAATGCCGGTGGTCTAACAATGACTCTGCTCGAAAAAAATCTTATTCAATTCAGTTTTTATTCTACCAAAATTAAAAAAATGTGAACTTTGACGTTTTTTCTGTCAATCGATCGATAGTTCAAGTACACCGAAATAAACTGATCAAGTTAATCGATGTTAAAGTCAACGAATTTTTTTTTAAAAAAATACAGTAAAAATTACAATTTAGTTACTAAGTTGTTTAAAAAAAATAAGAGAAAGGCGTAATTTTTTAACTTAGAGATAATGAAAACTATGTGAGCACAGTTCAAGTGTAAGTGTATGTGGGAGAGAGAGAGAGAGAGCGAGCAAGTCACATGATGATATAACTTAGTGACTAATGTTACTGTTACGTCACAATTCAACTGTATGTTAACTGTATGACATTTTACCTTGATAAGATAGTCACTAACTGGTGTATCTACATACATGTACGATGATGTGACATACATGTTGCCTAATTCGTTCGATATAGTGGCGTTACACGTAATTCGTGTAAATTTGGCTACAGGTGAATATCACTCACACATCAAAACATTCAACAGGCCATGAGTAAACTAGACTAAGTCGTTTTGATTAACTAACTAACTTACTTACTTACTAAAGCTTGTTAACCTCAATGGAGTAAATAGGCCACCGACCACCAGTTTTCTCTAACCTACTCTGTCTTTCGGGGCTCCTCCTTCGAGTTCTGTCCAATTTTTTAATTCATTCATCTCTGGTTTGTCTCAAGTTGTCGGTTGAATGTGTTTCTTAGTCATCTTATTTTCCTACGATCTTGAGAAATCCAAATGAAGGCTTTTGTTGTGTGATGTTTTGATTTAGAAACCTTCGATAATTATACTACATATGTGTAATGTGATAATCTTAGCAATTTTTGACTCATAATACTATGTGTTAGTCAATAATATGAAAACATTATAACTTAGTTATAATCTAGTTTTAAATATGGAGCAGAAACTTGGCGAACTACCAAAGCCATCATCTAGAAGATACAAGTGTTTATGAACAGTTGTCTACGCAAAATACTTCGTATTCGTTGGCCAGACATGATCAGCAACAACGTACTGTAGGAGAGAACAAACCACATTCCAGTGGAGGAGGAAATCAGGAAGAAGCGGTGAAAGTGGATAGGACACACACTGTGAAAAGCATCTAACTGCGTCACGAGACAAGTCCTCACTTGGAATCCTCAATGCAAAAGGAAAAGAGGAAGGCCAAGGAACACATTACGCCGAGAAATAGAGAAAGATATGAGAGGAATGAACAAACATTGGACAGAACTGGAGAGGGAAGCTCAGGACAGAGTTGGTTGGAGGAAACTGGTGGGTGGCCTATGCTCCATTGGGGGTAACAGGCGTAAGTAGGTAAGAAAGTTAGTAGTTTTAAATGTCACTATTAAGTTTAGGTGCCCAAAACCGAAACTGATGGTATTCTTTGGGGAAGGAGCCAACTCGTGAGCGTTTAGCCCAGAAGTCCAATTTATAAAGCATTGAGTCAATGTGAGGTGAGTGATGCAGTAATACGTTAACCGATAACCATTATTCGTTGAACAATATATTCAGTAGACTTTAGTTTAACTAGTCATTCAGTGAGTAAGAACTGAAAACAACTATCAATCAACACCAAAGTCAGCATTCTTATGCATAAACGTCAAAACTGTTCTCTTGTATGAAACGGAAACTTGTTGAAGCCATATACTTCGAATTCATTGACAAGACACCATCAACAACAACCCAGTGTGTAATAGAACAAATCCGATTCTAGAGAAGGAGGGAGAAATTAGGAAAAGGCGCTGAAGGTGAATAAGGACACACTGCACTAAAACATAAGCCTCCTCCTAGGGAATACTCGAGGCCATAGTAGAAGTTGGAAAACGAAAGAACACATGATATTGAGAAATGGAAAAAACAAACATGAGAAGAGCATGAACAACTGTAAAGGAAGACAGACATGTAGACAGACAGACACATACTATGCAGAACTTTGTACGTAAGCACATCAGTTGAGGTTGTCATACCACACACATCAGCACAGGGACGTAACTGTCAGTTGAAATCCAAGAGTAATAGAGATAGTAGAAGTATTAGCAGTAATGGAGAAGATTAGGGAGCGAAGATACGATTCGAAAATCATAATTCAGTAAGATAAATTTAGAAGGAGAAAGGAAGAGATTATGGGGAATTCAGAAGGTTAGAATTAGAGAGAACACAAATTGTGGTTGCACCTGCGCCATTTCAAACCATTCTGAGCCATGTCGTTCAAGGTCTCTAACCATTGGTGACTATCATCTCACAGACTCTAACCAAGGTAGTTTACACTTACCAACATGACTCAATCCAGTTGTCAGTGTCTTCATGGATTAGTACCATGATATGATTTAATCGCCTTGAACTATCTTTCAACCTACTCCTACATCACAAAAAACATCACTTCAACAATATGGCAAAGATATATTTATAAACCCATGAGGTAAGTCAATGTGATATCCGATGTACCTATCGACTGAGTAAGAATCCGCCTTATCGATCGTTTTTAATCAATCAGAATGCAAACACACTATTCTATTATACT
>CALYCR020000275.1:0-14581 GCA_944470395.2 Schistosoma turkestanicum | reverse complement strand
TTGATCCCCAAATCATAGTACATTTAAACAAATTTAAACACAATACATATTCTCTACTTACTATGTGGAGTCATTGGAATATTCATTTTCCCATTGGTTTTCAACATTGTTTCAACATCTTCTGAATGGTGATAATTAGTGGAATATTTTCCATTATTTTGATTAGTCAGCTTATGTGGTTCAATTAGAATTGATCTTTCTATCGATTTATTATTGACAACAACATTATTATCTGTACACGATTCATGATTAATTAAATGTACATTGTTTTCACAATTGGAAATAGTTTTTAATTTCTTCACATCATTATCATAATCATGAACAGTAGTTTTCTGTTTATTATTATGACTATTATGTTGACGTCGTGGTGATGATGATGGTGACGATGATGATGGTGATAAGGACGATGTGTGTTCATGATTATTTATCAGTGATGTATAGTCCTGCTGTTGTTGTTGCTGGTGTTGTTGGTGTTCACGATGATGACTGTGTCGAAAATGAATTCCATTGGATGAATTCAAATGAATTGGTGCTTTTTCAATTTTCACTAAATTATTATATTCACTTGAATGTAGTTTTTTCACATCAGACACGTTGGTTGTGAGATTTTGTAGATTTTTATTCAATGTCATCATTTCATTGGAATTATTCAATGTTGAATTCAAATCCAAATTGGTGAGTTTCGATTTTGATGTTTGATTCAAATCATCATTTGTATCATTTTTCAATTGTGATATGGATTTAGTAATTTTAATTACTTTATTATTATTATTATTATTATTATTATTATTATTATTATTTTGACTAACATTATTGTATCTTGAACTTGACAATGAATTATCTAATGAAAATTTAGATTTTGCTTCAGGTAAACTAAATATTTCAACTTCTTCCGTTGGCATTGTTTCATATTGACAATGTAACTTGAAAAAAAATAAAGAATGAATATGATTTTGTCACAGTGTAGAAGTTGTGGAGATTATTTGAAATTCATTGAAATCATAAACCTCACCATGTTAGACCTGAAAGCACTAGAAAGCCTTTTCGTTCTAGTATCGGAATCATCAGCAGTGCACATACTCGATCCCTGTATGCAGTAATCGAATCATTCTTGAGCACGAACACTTAATCTCTTCACCAATGAGCAGGCATCCAACGGTGTTAATGTCTAACATCAATCAATCTACCGAAGACAATGGATGAAGTCGCACAACGGCGTGGGTTGATTGACGTTAGACATTACCATCATTAGATTCCATGTGTTTTTTGAGGGTTAGGCGTTGGTACGCAAGACCGAAGGTCTTGGGTTCGATCGCTGTATGTAGCCATGGATGAGCACTGCTAGTGAGTTCAGTACTACGATGAAACTTCAGTCTAGTGCTTATAATTTTCCTATGATGATGTAACACTGGTCGATCCATGACTTCAGTGAATGTAATATTATTGACAACAAAGACGAAAATAAATAGGAAATGTTTAAAAATAGATTTTAAGTTAGATAAACACAAAACATTCATTATTCATTTCATTAACTGACCCTGGTTACACAAAATGTCAAAATTATAAACAGGTTTTTAACTAAATGTGCGACTATTCCATTATGATCAATCGTTCGATGCCAGTTAAGTAATCTAAGTTTAAGGCTCTCTCCATGTTATCTGAAGATTAAAGGTTCAATTTAAAGTATGATCATGAATAGGTAGCATTGAAGAGTCTTATAGCAGACGTAAACAGTTATCGATACTTTCTAAGTTTTAGAAGTTATCTAATTTGCGTCATTTACTGATCTAAGCTTTGAAATTTAACAAAAATCACAAACTCAATGCACTAACGAAAATTTCATTCAATCATGATTCAGAAGTCACTGTGCAACAATGATCTGGAATCAAGCATTCCCAACTCATCTATGCGGATACTTCGTACCAACCGATCAGGTTCAACACATTATCGAACACCTACTTGTCGTCCTGTTAGTTTAAGAAACAACATCTGTGCTATGAGAAGGTAGTGGGTAGGATTTTCTTGGCAATGATTATATATGCATGACTATATGAGAGCATTTTGGTAGAAAGAGAGAGATCAAGTTGATTTTGTCAACTCTCAACCATATCAGGGCATTAAGAGACTTATATATAACTGGACATGTTTGTCACAACTAAATAAACTGACAATTATTGTCCTCGTTGGTTACCTGTTTAACACCTGACAAGGTTGAACGATTCATAATTTCAATAAAGCTCATCAATCTCCAAAATCCTACCAGTTTATGAACTGCAAAATCATACAATGTTAAATTTACTGTCAAGAAAGTGAAGTTTAGCGTTATATTAAATATTTTTGATGCAATCATTTGTTCTAATGTAATCGTAAACTAAGCTAGTTGAGATTATATGTTAATCAGGCTTTGCTATCACAAACGGTAACTAAAACTAAAACGTGGTCTTAGTTCATTAAGAGTCATTGATTGTCGGCCTCATTCCTGTAAGTCGGTAAAGACTACTTGGCGCTTTCTATTGTGTTTCAGAGCGAAATTCTCAATGTTTACTCTTTCTCATGATAATTGTTGTCATATTCATCTCATTAGTTATTTCTTTAAAAAGAAATACTCAACCTGAAATGGTAAATGATGAGATGTTGAAAGTATTTTTCTTGAAATCGTGAATCGATCAATGTTGGACTATCACTATTAAAAACATGGAAGCAGTGGACGCCCGTTTTGTCTTGGTATGGGACCTAACAATTGATTTGCCAACATTTTCTAACAAAGAGATATCATGAAAATTGGTTTCCTTTGTAGAATATATTCATTACCAATTGATCTTAGTTGAGGTATCTATCAATGAATAACTGTCAAATCCTTGCAAGCTACTCTTCAGCAATATACCTATTGAATAAAATTGAAATTCAACCACTGGTAGTTTTAATGACTAACAGCTTATTGAGATATTTTGAAATCGGTCAATGTTTCAATCTGTCACTTCATTGAACAGCATCAATAAATAAATCAATCATTGACTTACTGCTTTATTAGATGGTAAGTACTGGTTCAATAATGGACAATGATTCACTATCGCACTGAATGTCATTCCTTTCGACTGTTGTTGCTGAGATTGCAGTTGATGAAGATGATGCCCATGTTGTTGTTGTGGTTGCTGCTGCTGTTGTTGTGACTGTGACTGTGACTGATGTTCCATTCGTCGTCGACCAGTAACAAATGGTTTTGTATGAGTGATAGATTTTTCACGAAACCAAAATCCACCATTAATTTTATGATTGAATAAACCCATTTTACGTTTTAACTCTTGATCAGATTTCCAATTTTTCATAGTTAATAAATTCCAACTAGTCGATAAAATTTCATCACATTTTACACGATTTGAATTCATTGCAACTTTTGGTAGCCAACAATTTGATTGTATGAAGGAATCTTGTAAGAGATGATTAGTACTGTTATTAGTATTATTATTATTATTATGATTATGATGATTATGATTATTACTGATTGATAATTCATTAGTTGTGCATGGATCACGTTGACTTTGGCTAGGATTACTTAGACTGTCATCATTATCTGTGTGATTATTATTATTGTTATTACTACTGCTATGATTATTACTGATACAGATATCATACGGTAATGTTTGTGATTCATTTACACCATTGATCTCATTGAGTCCTATTAAAGGTGGAACAAGTCGAGCAATAGGTTTTGTTTGGAATTGATCGTTTTGTTGTTTATATAATTTCAAATGATCTAATGTAGTATCGAGTGAAGTATTCAAAATACTAGTAGTAGTAGTAGCAGTTGTAGTAGTAGTAGTTGTGCTAGTAATAGAGTTAGTGAGTGTAGTGACGATTATTGATTTTGACTTTTCATGACTGAACTCATTCGGATCGAACTCATGTAGATTGGGCTGATGATGATGATGATCATTCGTAGTATTAGTACTTGATAATTGTGATTTAGATTGATTGAAATCGGTTTTATGAAATAACAATGATTCTCGTTGATATTTTTGACTAGCAGATTGATGATGATGATGATGATTGTGAAGACTACTGTTATTATCAATAGAGATGTATTTTATGAAAGTATCCTCTGGTCTATGCGTTGACAAACTATATTTATTCAATGATAACGAATCTTGTGAACGTAGGATCTGATGAAGTTTGTAGTTTTTGCAGCATTAAAACAAATAGAACAAAGCAAACCACATGAATGTACTGACAGATAAGCAATCGAATAAAAATATGATAAATGAACATGTAGAAGTGAATGTTCACTAATAAAATTGTTTTTAAATGTATGCATGAATATGAAAATGTGATTAGTTGGTACACGTGCTTATTTATGTGTAGAAGAATACATTGATACATGCAAACATTTGGTCTTTCTGAGGCTATCAAAAATAAGTACCTGTATTGAACAAAAACTCAACATATTTATGGAAATGTAATAATCTATGTGTTTTCTATGAAATAAACATTAAAAAAAACACTGCACTTTAAAATACCAAGTCATGTGAAATGATGAATGACAGGTGCCTATTTACTAGTCAACAATTAGTCGAACGAACATATACACACATATAGACAAACAAATTAACTACTTATTATTAATGATATAAGTAGTATAAGCAAACATAACACTAAAAGTATTTATTGTTTATCAAGTATAGGATGATAAAATCCAAAGGATTACCAAATGGAGATAATTATAAGTCAAATTATTTCTGGTCTGATTTTATAAATCACTCTAAACAAATTATCCAACGAAAGTGAATGAAAATATATTTTGATATTCAAAGAGGAGATTCTAATATTTTCACAGTTAAAATTATCAAGTGATCTTGACTAGACCACTACTAGGGGCCTGGAAGCATTCGATTGCCGTTTCGTTCTAGTAGGTGACAACTCGGCAGTGCGCATCCACTACCATTCAAGCGAATGCTTTAACACCTAAACTATTGAGTTGACACTCAACGGTGATAATCGTTAATTTCAATTAACCCATGATCCCTCACAACCTCCAACCATCACCTTCGGTGGATAACTGTCTCATACTTGACATAGATTGGCCTTCAATGGTCACGGTATCTGACTAGAACTCTAGGAACACATCTTAAAGCTCAATCAGATTACTAGCAGTTACATAATAAATAAAAGTCAAGTCGTTATTCAATAAACTACATTTGTGATACAGTGTTCAAAATTTTTCGAAAATCTTTCCTATAATGTAACTGATTGGGGGTTGATTTCATCAGGTTTATGATGAGAATTACTCTAATTTGGTAAATGTGTCGTAGTTTACTGTTCGGTATATGATCGTGCCAAGTATATTAGAGACTGAGATTTCATAGGAAAGTTTATGATAAAAGCCTAATACATATATAAATATAAATCACCTAACATGGACACTCGTAAACACAGATTCGACTGGAAAAATGTTGAAAGCTTGGAAGAGAGAGAATATTCAGAACATTAGGACATATTTACAAACTTCGCACTCAGATAATTCAACAGTACATAAACACATCGAACACATCGATTCAATTTATCAACCACTTGGTTATTGGCCAAGAACCAAGAATCATATCAAAGGGTAACACAATCATAATGAGGGACAAATCGATGGTATACAAACTGCTAACAACCAATCAGAAGTGCGGTCAATCAATATACTATGAGTCATACCTCCAGAAATTCAAATAGTTCATTTTTGCTTGAAGTTTGTCGGGATCACGTTGTTTTGAAGTACAATGACAGCTCCACAACCTATAACATATAAACTGTGACCAATCTGTGACGAATAATATCCACAGACTGAATGAATTACCCAAAAATAACGTTTATCAATTTTAGAATGGTTAAAAAATATATCTGAGGCTTGTTGACTGATCGTTACATGTTTTAGGTAAGTCAAATCAAGGCTAAACATAATACATTGGCTGTGCTGTAGGATAGTTGATCTTTTGTGAAACTGTCAAAATAATTAATTAAAGCTGGTAAGTAGCTACCGCAAATCAATAGATGCATTGGTTAGCACTTTCGTATACAAACTAATGTATACCAGTTTCGTTTCTTTCAAGTATAGGATTCATCAATTGTATGTATTGATGCCCCTGTCACAAAAAATGATAACCTTTACAGATGCACAAAAATAGTAACAGCCGTTCATATACTAGTGATTAGTTGAAAAGGTAATCATCGAGGTTCTAATAAAAAGATATGACCATTGAAGCTCAACCATATCAGGTGTGAGGTAGGTAACCGCCAAAGATAAATAATGATGGTCAAGAGATGAAGTGATTGCGTCTGAGATCGGCCACCCTAAGTTCGATTCCAGGTTATGAGGTCATGGTTGCGCATTGTTGATATGGTAGTCCAATAGTTCCAAGTTTCAAATGCTGGTTTAACATTGATCGATTCATGATTTCACTAAGATAATTATGTTTCACAAATCTACACTAATCTAAGTAACAATTATGGTAATAGTAATAATCAGTATTATTAATGTTACTATTATTATTAGTTTATACTTTAGTTAATTTTAATTTTGGCATAGCAACGCACTACACAAATTAGCTAAACCTTATTTAAAAGACTGTTACTTCTCTTTGTTTACAGAAAAAAATACAAGTTTCGCAGTGCAACTTCTGTTTACTAATGAATTCTTCAAAAACCACTTAAAAAGGACAGATATGATTAGAATTTTTTAGTTAAATTCATAACCGAGAATGAAAACGCTGTTTTTTTTTGGTTAAAATTGATTAAAGTCAATAATAATTCAAATCAAATTTCATCTTGATTGAGTTAATTTTGTCAGCAAGAAATCAAAATTCAGAGGATTTGATCAATGTGTGAAAATTGGTTGGTTTTGAAAATCAATGCAACACAACCTAAGTGTTAGGAAGCCGCGAAATATCCCACGGAACAGTTCAGATGAGATATCCATTTACCCACCAAAGGACGGGTTTACTGAACAGCAGTTCCATCCGTTCTACTTTATAGCTGAGAAACATGGCAGTAAGAGTAAAGGATATTCCTAGTTTACTAGATGTCTTAAAACCATCGCTCTTGTATACTAGTGTCAAGAATTGATGGAGTAATGAATCTTATTCAGTGGAGATGGCTGGGACATGTTTTACGTATGCCCAACAACCAGCTGCCACGAGAAATGATGTTTTGTGATGTAAGGTTAGGCTGGAAGAAAGCTCGGGACGGCCAAACCAAAACATGGAACAAATAAATGAAGTCACTGACAACTGGACTGAGCTATGGTGGTAGGTGTGTACTACCCCTGGTTGGCGTTCAAGAGACAATAGTAACCGATGGTTATAGACCTTGAATGATATGTTTCAAAGTTGTTTGCAATGGCGCAGGTGCATCCATTCTTCGTGTTCTCCCGAATTCTAGTCTTTTGCATTCCTCATCACTTTCATCTACCACTTTTTAAATTTATTCCACTGAATTATACTAATTGAATAATTATTCTACCGCCTCTACTACTATGTAGTTTGACAACTTGAACTGATGTGCGTAGATACAAAGTTCTACGTTCGTACTAACTGCCAGACTGACTGATCGGAAAAGTCTACGGAATCCCAGAGACTCAAGGAAACGTTTCATCCAATCAAAATTGAATGGGACCTGCACAGAAACATCTGGAAAATGCTGAATCATGTTTCACAACTTTAATTAGATAGTGAGGTATACTGCTACTCCCTAACCTTCCAGAATCACAGTATCTATAAATACTTATATTTCCCTGTATATAAACTAACATAATGTTGAGCGAAAAATTCACTCAATTACATTGTAGGTCGCAATGTCAAGGTTAGACTTGATAGTTTTAAATAAATTGAATATTGAATGTGAAAATTAACGATGGTTAAACAAATGCATTTTTCAGAAATATCATGATGAGTAGAAATTTAGATGAGAGTATAGTTTATAGACGACATCTTGAACAAAATCAAAGTTACATTGAGACAACTTTTCCAGTCACTAACTAGTGTCTAAAGAGAATTTGATAAATGAAGAGTTAGGAGTTAGGGTTAGAAGGAATTACCATGACTATTATTCAACGCTATGCGAGTATCAGCGATTACTAGGACGACGATAACGATTGATTTTATGAGATACTGCAGTCAATCATCGAGAAAAGCAGGTGTGAAAAGAATGAACAACAGTTGGGTAGAACTGGAAAGGAAGGTGTAAGTCAGAGTAGGCAAGAGAATGCTGGTCGTTGGTCTAAGCTCCTTTAGGGGTAACAATTGTAACTAAGTAAATAAGTTCAAGGTTAATAACCTCAAGCTCGTACTGAACTGTTAGGTCACTCTCCACAGGACTACTACAAATATTGATTTTTTAAACACCGTTGATTTAGGTATGCGTATTGATCTGAATTGTTTTTAAAGATGCTCTGTGCTGAAACGGAATAAATATTGCAGAATTTAGGACTTTAAAGACCGTTTGTCTTTTTTACTATTATTGTGCATACTTTTATTGTATACAAACTAAATATCTAATTTATATTTTGTAAGCTTCAAAATGATTACTGAATAATAACTAAAAATTTGAATATCCCTTACCTTCTGGTAATTATTTGTTCTTCATTATATAGTTGTGAAAATCGCTGAGTTCTATTGAAATGATGCATCGATCATACTTACTAGTAGTATCTTGTCTA
The DNA here is from genome assembly GCA_944470395.2 of Schistosoma turkestanicum. Lineage (NCBI taxonomy): Eukaryota > Metazoa > Platyhelminthes > Trematoda > Strigeidida > Schistosomatidae > Schistosoma > Schistosoma turkestanicum. The sequence goes on along the minus strand of CALYCR020000275.1, from coordinate 5,889 downwards.
AAATGGGTCTCAGACTTTTCAGTGGGTAACCGTAACCTGTACAATACAGTCATGATGACAATTATATATATATATATATATATATATATATATATATATATATATATACTTACTTACTTACGCCTGTTACCCCCAATGGAGTATAGGCCGCCCACCAGTTTTCTCCAACCAACTCTGTCCTGGGCTTCCCTCTCTAGTTCTGTCCAATTTTCGGTCATTCTTCTCATACCTTTCTCTATTTCTCGGCCTAATTTGTTACTTTGCCTACCTCTGTTCCTTTTGCCTTGAGGGTTCCAAGTGAGGGCTTGTCTTTTGACGCAGTTTGGTGCTTTTCGTAGTGTGTGTCCTATCCCCTTCCACTGCTTCTTCCTGATTTCCTCTTCAACTGGAATCTGGTTTGTTCTCTGGCATAGTAAGATAGTGCTGATAGTGTCTGGCCAGCGAATCCACAGTATTATGCGAAGACAAGTGTTAATAAACACTTGTATCTTCTGGATGATGGCTTTGGTAGTTCGCCATGTTTCCGCTCCATACAGTAGAAATGTCTTGACGTTTGTATTGAAAATACTGATTTAGGTTTTGGTTGATATTTGATTGGAATTGCAGGTATTTTTCAACTGTAGAAATGCAGCCCTTGCTTTGCCAATCCGTGCCCTAACATCTGCCTTGGAACCACCTTGGTTGTCGATGATGCTGCCCAGATATGTAAAGGTGTTAATGTCCTGCAAGGCATCTCCATCAAGAGTGATTTGGTTGGTGCATGTTGTGTTGCATCTTAGAATTTTGCTTTTTCCTTTATGTATGTTGAGACTAACTGCTACAGAGGCTGCTGCTACACTGGTCGTCTTCTCTTGCATTTGTTGTTGCGTGTGCGATAAAAGAGTCAGATCATCTGCGAAGTCCAGTCGTCCAGCTGAATTCTGGCTGTCCACTGTATACCGTGCTTCCCTCCAGATGTTGACGTCTCCATAATCCGGTCGATCACTAGGAGAAAGAGAAAGGGTGGGAGTAAGCAACCTTGCACGTTACCGGTCTTCACCTAGAAAGAGTCTGAAGGACAGCTAACATATATATATATATATATATATATATATATATATATATATATATATAAAATATCTGTCTAGAAGTCTGTTCATGATCATTAAGTTACATCATTTACTGTGATTACAAGGTGACTGAAATTAGTTGACCGAAAAGCCTAGACTGAAGTTGTCTTCACCTTAACAGTACACATTCACAACTCTTTTTGAATATTCAACCCTAGATCTCCTGCCTCCGGTAGGATAGTTTGAGATGAACCGGGTTGTGTCTAACAACTAACTAACTAACAATTCATAATTTAATCTGTACAAAAAAAAATTCCATGATAACAATCAATGAAAATATCAACTTGATGATTTAGGAATTTTTTTTCTATTCATATTTACATAAATCTTATTTGTTTCGGCAAAAATTAATGAAATATAAGAATATTTCTTTCTATTGACAATTGACAATGAGTTTTTAGAACAAATTTTAAAAAATAACCAATCCTTTTTTGTTAAATGACAAACTGTCAAGAAAAGAATAGAACAACACAGACATTAATATAAATAGTAAACGTTTAAATGATTTCGCATATTTTTTATCGCTTTTCTTCTCTTTTTTTGGTTCTATTTTGTCTCTTGAAAATAAGACAAGACAGTGAATGAATGAATGAATGAATAGAAAAAAAATGTCAAACTTCAATCAATAATTGCCGATAATCAATAATTGTATTGTGTGACATAAGTATAATGGCAAAATTTTAAAAATGGGACCTTACAAGAATGATCAGTAATAGTGAATACTGCTTTCTATCAAATTGTACTTAATAATATTTAGCATTGTAATATAAAGTGAGTGAGAGAGAGAGAGAGGGAATTTATTTATTGAAAGACTGGAAGGAAGCATACTATTGAATGAAGAAGAAACGTGTATATTATATTGATAAATGAGTGTTTTATGAATATATGATTCGGTAACCAAATCGATTTTCTCTTTCCTGCCTGGAGGCAGTAGCTAGTTTGTGTATGGAGGTAAACACGTACGACGATGAGATCTGAGACATCGTACACTATAACATATTCATTAGCTTTTTATTATCGGTTTGAAATATCATGACAATTAATTGTCAGTTAGCAGTAATGAATTACTGTCAGTTATTTCTGTTTTCCAAACGACTACATTTAAAGATTGTATGTTGGGTGATTAGAAGTAGTTGACAAGTAATTCTAGATCTAGTTTTTTGGTTAGTTGACACAAATCAACAATGTGTATTTAAGACTTTAACAGAACTGTCCTTTCCAATGGAATTAGAATCTGCATAAATCACGTTTACTGACTTAAATGTTACTGTGTAGTTATTCCCTCCTCGTTCGTTATTTTTTCTTATTAAGACACATAAACCTTGGTATGAATGGGCACCAAAATAATTATGTGACACACAAATTACTGAATTTGTGAATGTGATGGGATACTTCCCGTAAGCATAAACCAAAGAAAATGCTCTCCTTACACTCCAACAACTTCAACCCAAATATCTAATCCACAAACCAGTGTAGCGACGTTAAGAGATGAAGTCACCTGATAGTCGGTAACCAACAGTCGATTCATACACTATTCGTTCCGTCATGATCTTAAAGTCAATCTGTAACGATGATTTGGAGTCAAAGATATCAAACTCATATAGGTTGATGCTTCGTACCCACCAATTAGGTTAAATCCTGTTTATTTAATAAACAACACCTGCGTCACGAGAAGCGGTGGGTAGGACTTACTTTTCAGTAGCTACATAAGCATGTCTATTTCGTTAGAGAGAATAAGAGAGAGCGGACTCTCCTCGTTCTCAACCATACCAGGAAACCTACGGCCGAAAGCGAGTTTAAGTATAGTTCTGCCCGATATTAAGAGATTAGACAAGCATCATATGCTTAGTATTGAGTTGTCAAAAAGTTATATTTGTAAAATAGTTCATTCCATGAACTGTTATAACGGTTGGGGAGTAATCAGTAATTGGGAATAAGGTTAAAAGTTCGATTTCGAAAAGTCTCTGTACCACCACTTAGAGAGAAATTCAACAAACAGCAAATTTTTTAGTTGATGACTGTAACCAATGGTCCGCTTATATCATAAGACATCACTAATCACTGATACCATAATCACTGTTAGACTTGGATATAATCCCAAGTAGTTTTAACTGTAATTAGTGGAATTTAATCCCGTTCAGAGTTCGCAGTTACCAACCGAATATATTGGTTGAGTTAGCGCAATACCATGGATTAATTAAAGTTAGGCATTAACAGAGTTGGGTGCCAGGTTAGTGGTCTGAAGGTTAAGCGATAGAAGGTTTTATGCTCGATTCTCTTGAGTGGGGATCGTGGATATGCACTGTTAATGAGTCCCATACTAGGACAAAACGAATGTTCAGTGGTTACAGGTTTCTAATGTAGGTCTAACAATGATTAATTCATGATTTTACAAAACTCATCAATCTTCATCATTCTTGGATGACAAAAAAGTGAAGAAATAGTTAATCGATGCTGATTGCTGTTAAATGGATACAAGGAATCAACTTGATGATAAATTGTAAAATGATACATGAATGCTAAATGTGAGTTATGTTTGTTATTTTCTGATTGGTTGATATTACATGATTGAAAGTTTACATTTATTACTCATTCCTTGTATTTAATTGGTTGTTAGATTTTTGTAATTATCGATTATATCAATAGTTTCGTCGAGACTATGATTTATGCAAGAACCAATCACATGTGAGAAAGTAAGTCTTGCATTTTGGCGCCTAATTTATTTATCCATATTTGACACACATTTGAAGCCTTATTATACAAACTTCTGATTCCGATTATCGGTTTGTTTTAATCTCATGTTTGTGTTATTTCTGACTGCTGTTGATTACTTTCTCTGAGTGCTTTCTCTATGTGCTTATCAAGTTGTCAGTTCACATTTTCTCTTGTGTTTTCCTCTTCCAGATAACCTCACATGATGCCCTTCTCACTCTCTCAGTATAAAACGTACTTTCCGGCTAAACCCAAACTTACTAAAGAATGAAGTTGCAGTATATTTAAATAGCATTTTTGCATTAAAGCTGATGTCCGTTTGTGCTGGAAACCATCAATCTGATTCCTCATACTGTTTTAAAACCCTATTTACTCACTGGTAATTAGGTGAAGATTATCAGGGTTACTTATGCGTCTCTCAAAGGTCGTTCATAGATTATGGTCTCACATTGGTTTGCAATACACTGACACATTATAAGAGGATATAATGCACTGCAAAAATATAAACATCTGATACAACTTGGAAATTTAATATGCATTCATGGCCAAGGTAACCTTATTCAAAATTAAGGCATCTATCGATGAAAATCAAACGATGAAAAACTAAACTTTACCTACAGAAAAAGCTGCTTCAATTGCTGGGAATATCACATTGGAACAGGTAGACAAGCTTACATCTTTCACTGTAATCATGAGCCGGTCAATGTTAGCCTACTATTAGAAACCTGTAAGCACTGAACAGCTGTTTCGCCATAGTTCGGGACTCATCAGCGCGTCCACAATCCCTTGAATAGTGATCAAGGGTAGGATTTTCGGTTTTACATGCGGCAACTAATCCTCTTGACCACTGAGCCAAAAATCAACTACCCCGTGGATGTGCACTACTGCTAAGTCCCATACCAGAACTAAACGGCCATTCAGTGCTTGCAAGTTTCCAATGGTCGTCTAACAATGATCGATCCATGATTTCAATGGAATCCAACTATCTTTACAACCTAATACTGACTCTAAGTCTTTGTCTACGTGAACATCAATGATCTGTCTAATCAAAAAATATATCATAGTCAAACGGTTGTATGATATTCGATCAATATGTTATACAATCAATCAACACCAAAATCAACTCAACTGACTAAGTTATCATATATAAAACCGAACAATAATAAGGGAAAATATCAACATCATGTAACCAAGAACAAGGTCAACAGAACAGAGTGTCGTTGATATATAAAGCGATAGCCTATTTCCCGCTAATGACTTCATCCACAGAGTTCATCAAACCCCCCTTACTAGATTATTAGTCAATAAAACTTTATCAGCATATTTGAAGTGCAATAAAACAAAAGTAAAAAAAACATAATTGAATGTTGATACAATTTAGTTCATGAGTAATAACTATAATGTTTTTTTAACAAAACTTGTAGTTTCATAAGTGGATACAATTTTTCAAGTTAAATGTTTATTAAATTAATTGTAAACATTTTTTTCGCCTTTATGATGTATGAATATACATATGTATAAATTGTTACACTTAAGAATTCTCTTATTTCAGTGCACAATTTATTTCAATGAAATCATGATGGTGTTTAGTCAAGAAGAAATTCAAATTATTGAACATTTAACGAGTTGATCACTTTAAAACAATAATAATAATAATGTGATCGATACAAGTAGACCTCCCAAAACTCTAGAATCAATAGATTGAATTCACAGTTACACAGTAAGTTATGATTTGTAACTGTCAAATTGATTATGAAAAACTTTCCCTAACTTTTCTAAAGATTTTAGCCAGTTATGAGAAAATTTATGAGTAGCCTTATCTTACTAAACTGAACTCCACAACTTCATTTAGATAATTAACATGTGCTTACTAGTGACTAATATTGGGTAGAAAGAAATCTTCGGAGTTTTAATGGAAAGCTGTAGTCAGTAAGGTTCAACCATGTCAAGTATAAGATAGGTACTCTTCAAAGATAATGAAAAAGAGCTGTTCAGTATCGTGCGTTGATTGGAGCTAGATTTGTGGTGTGCGCTACTTATAAGTAGTATATGACGTGAGTGTCAACGT
>CALYCR020000274.1:0-14562 GCA_944470395.2 Schistosoma turkestanicum | reverse complement strand
AGTCACTGACAACTGGACTGAGCTATGTTCGTAGATGTAGGCTATCTGGTTGGGGTCCACGAGATGATAATAATCGATGGTTAGATACCTTGAACGACATGGCTCAGAATCGTTTATAATGGCGCAGGTGCATCCACTCGTTGTGTTCTATGAAATTCTAATCTTCTAAATTCCTCATCACCTCTGTCTTTCTCCTCCTAAATTTATCTAACCGAATTATACTTCTCGAATCATATCTTCGCTCCCTAATCTTCTCCATTACTACTAATACTTCTACTATCGCTATCACTCCTAGATTTGAACTGACAATTGTGTCTCTGTGTTGATGTGATATGGCAACCTGAAATGATGTAGTTACGTACGAAGTTCTACGTTGTATCTGTCTGTCTGTCTGTATACATTGTTTAAGTTATTGGTAAAAAAAGGTGGGGTAGCAAAGCAGTGTAGTGAATATTGGAGAAGGGTTATATATCATTAAAAAAAATGAAATTTTTTGGAATTATATCAAGAAGTATGATTCGGTGAGACAAGTTTAGAAAGAGAGAGATAGAGGTGTTGACGAATCCAGAAGATTAGGCTTTGAGAGAACACAAAGAGGGGATGCACTTGCGCCATTGCAAACGATTTTGAGCCATGCCGTTCAAGGTCTCTAACCATCGATTATTATCATCTCGCGCACCCCATTCAGGTAGCCTACATCTACCAACATGACTCAGTCCACTTGTCAGTGACCTTATGCATTTCCGCCATGTTTTGGTTTTGCCACCCCTAGCTTTCTTTCAACCTACTCGTACACCACAAAACATAGCTCGTCGAGGCAGTCGGTGGTTAGGCATACTCGCAGCATATGTCCTATCCACTTCAACTGATGAAGTTTCACCACTTCATCGATTGATCTGCCATCCTTACCTAGTACTCGTTTCCTAATGGCAGCATTGCTTATACGGTAGTCCTAGGTTACACGAGCAATGCTTCAGAGATACCTATGATCAAAGACTAGTAACCTACGGAAGTCCTCTACTCTTAACGTTCATGTTTCGCATCCATATAGTAGTAAGACGGAGTGATGACGATATAAGCTAATGTTTATGTGAATATGTTGTGTTACTGATAAACTGAATATGTGTGTATAGATGTTTTGTGTTACCCCCGTTCCCTCTTACGTTTCAATGTACATAATTGTTGAAATGATAAAGAAGAAGTTATTGGTTTATATACATTGTGTAATTGTGTATTTTGTCTGTTTCTTTCTTAATCTCTTCTTCTTACCAAGATTCTTTACTATGGGAATCGAATCCTTGGTCAGGTTCTACTCCACAATTACATGAAAATTTTTCAACCAATCGTAACTCTATCACAACCGACAGACGTTGGACACCAACTGTCACTTGTACCAGTAATGCAGGCGGCGGCAACAACACTAGTCGTCTACCACAACCTTATTATCCTACATCACAAATCTCATCATCACTTAGTGATCCTAGATGGTCAGATTTAATGAATGATATGACTAATCCATCATTAATGATGAATGATGTCAAACATCGATCGTTCAATTCTTCTGGTATTGGTGAATTGGATGATGTACACCCTAGCGGAGTTGATTGTCAATCTCTTATCATTCCAATGTCTATATCAAATAAATCATGGCTGTTAGCGCATAATATTCCATCGCATATCTCAGTTGGTATGTTAAAAATGACTGTCTCCTCAGCTTTGAATGCAAATCATCAGCTGATTCGATCAATGGAATGTGATGTTGTTGATCATCAATCGAATGATAGAAATACGTTGAATACCACCGTGACTACTGCTACTACTACTAATACTGCTGTCAGTAGTAATAGTAGTAATGATGTTGATTTCGAAATTCATCCAAATATGTCAGCACGTTGGGTTCTGTTAGGATTGAATAATTCTACGGATATGTCTATTGTTCATAGTACTTTAGAAGGCGCTGGCGGTAATCACAATAGTAGTAGTAATGATGGGCAACAACAACAAGTAACCGGTTGTTATGGATCGATAAAGAGGATTAGTCCAGCTGAAGCATTGTTTCATTTACAAGAGATTCAGGTAATTTGATTGATTGAAAAATGCAAAAATTATATGGTTTATGCCTACTTACTTGCTTACTTACTTATATACGCCTGTTACCCCTAATGGAGTATACTTAGGTCACCGACGAACGAATTACTTTTCTGGATGTTTACGGGATAGGGTCTCTAACCCCCCATGCTCAACCCTTCTCCTTTATCCGGGCTTGGGACCAGAAGAATCAATTTTTATAAAGGCGAAAGAGAATCTCACGGATTCGATTCTCGATTTTGGGGAATCGTAGATGCGTACTGCTGATGATGATTGCCATACTAGGAGGATGTAATTCTTAGTTTACGTTAGAGTTCTGGAATTGGTTTTCAAATCTTAAATTCAACCGCTAATCGTTTTTTTGGTTATGCCTTGGAACTGTTGAAAGTAGGCACAGTACTCTTCCTTTCGAAATGTTCTCATATGGTCATGATGATATAGTTCTGATATAGTTCTACTCACTAACTTCTCGTGGATTGGGTTGCTGTTTATGAAATCCATGGCATGAAAAGCGAGTGTACGTCTAGAACTTAACCTGGGTCGGTGGGTATAGAGTATATCCACCTAGGGAAGTTGGAATACCTTGATTGTAAACTGATGGTTCATATTGACTGCACAATATTCTATGAGCCTATTGTAGGTCACCGGCTACCATTTGACTGCATCTCCTGATGTTTTTCCACTATATTTTGTATTCAACTTTTGTGTCAAATGCTCGGGTTATGACTGCTTAAGAAAACACTACATGCTTGGGTTTAAGCGTTCCAACAGTGTAACCCTAACTCACTCACTGACAAATATCCTCTTTGTTAAGTTCGTCACTAGGTACGCTTGAAGCTATTACGAGTTCACCTTAGTCGATAAACGCGAACGAGACAATGAACCAGCGTCCAGGTAGGCTACCGTGATCCGAAAACTGCAAAGAAAAGTCTTGATAAGCGTAGAAGATGTATTCTACAAACACCCAGCAATCAAGCACACAAATCGCGTTCATTTATACATCATATAAACGTCCTTAGGAGAGTCACAAAAGTCGCACATTAAAATACACAGCGGCTAATCACAGCCATGGATTTTCCTGCTGGAAAATGAAATCTCAAAGTCAACTGATCAGCCCATGCTCGGAAACGTAAAATCCAAAATGAGGACATTTATCAAGCGAGTTCTGGGGGATCTAACATCCCCAACAATCTTATACCAATGTTTATGTACTTAAATCAATCATTCATAAATTAGCTATGCGCACTTCTATTCTCTCTTTTTCTCTCTCTCTATTCATTGTTTATGTATATGTGTGTTGTTCGTCTTTTTCTCATTTCCTAGTCATTAGCATCTCGTCTAAAAGGTTTAAATGCTGATGGATCACAAACAGTATCATCTGCTAACATTCATTCCATATCACAATTGTCAACATCGACATCATCATCGTCAGCCAACATGATGCGGTGTGATTCTACTGCTGCTATTGCTATTACTACTACTTCTGCTACTAATAATCATAGTCATATCAATCTGTCAATGAATGATTTGTCTTCTTCCACTCCTACACCTACTCCTACGACTACTCCTGCTCCTACCACTACCACTACTGCCACACATCCATCAGTTCCATTTACGACAACAACAACAACAACAACGATAATGTCAACGTCAACTACTGGTGTAACAACAACCAATCAAAATCCAGATGATTGAATCTATCAATAATACTAATAACATTGTGTAATCCAGATTTCATTATATTTTTTGTGATCAATTCAACAACTGACCATGCGTTTGTTTTTTTCTTTGTTCTTACCATTTTACCCTTTTTAATCCTATGAAGAAAGAAGAAAGAATACAACCAACCAATTAACCCACCCTTACCCCCATCCACACACACCCACACATACAACCATGATTTATTTTTAAGCATAGTTATTGTCCTTGTCTATGTGTGTGTGTGCGTGTGCGTGTGTATTCATTGAAATGTAACTTGGAACAATATTGATGAAGCATTTGTTAGACTACTATTACTATCACTGCTTATTTGTTACTTGTCGTCTTCTTCATTACACATTTTATATGGCTGGTTGATTGATGATCACCGTTCGACTTGATCATTGTTACGTCATCATCATCAACCAGATCACCCTCAGCAGCGGCAGCAACAGCAGCATTAAACCACCAAAAATGTTTCGCCTCAATTTTCTTTTTATATGTATGTATGTATTCATCATCGTTGAACACAACATGTCTCTCAGTCCAGTCCAGTCAGTGCCTCACACAGAATTAATTAATTTAAAACAACAGAATACTACTCTCCGCATTACATCTGGTGGTGATGATACAAACGACAAGACATGGTGTACACATGTCTGAGATACTATACACTACACTCAGCATTCATTATTCATTCATTCAAGTAGTGAGTGGCTGCTTCACAATCAAGCATCATGAAATGAGACAATAGTGTATGAAGCGAATTCGTCATCAAAACCATCCACCTGCCCCATTGTCTGTCACCTCATTCGTTACACCGTCATAAAATCTTTCAAAATAGATCATTTTTTCCACATATTGATAATGATGTTTGTATTTCTATTTCTGTAATGCCGTGCATGCGTACGTGCGTACACACACAAATTCCACTCACACCCTTTCAGCAGACATCGACATAATTTCCTCTTTCTAATGATGGTGATGTGTAAACGAGAGAAACTGTTGACTACTTTCTTAGTTTTGATTTCTTGTTTCCTTTATCTCTCTCTCTCTCTCACACACACACACACACTCTTTTTAATGCCAACCACAAATGAATTGAAGTTGTGCGCTTTTTTGTGGCTTACTTATTTACTTATTTGTCATTTGAATAGATTTTTTCGAGAAAAAAAATTCCCCACTAATTTTTAAATTCTTTGTTCGAATCCTTCTAAATTGTCATTTGATCTTGTCTCGCTTTTCTCTCTCTGTATTCTCCTTTGTTTACACTTGTCTAATGAATGCAATTTTTTTTAACAGAAAAAAAGAATGAAATCATGATCATAATATTTTTATTATGAAGTATATATTTTTTTCAGCGCACTAATTTAGTGTGTATTGCCCGCGTCCAATGTCCAACTGTTCGCTGTAAAAACAATGTGCACATTAGTCAAGAATTGGGCATATTCTTGTCTCGTTTTTTTTTCTATTAAATCGAAACATACTACTTGTGTTGTTTATGTCTAATTTTTTTCTAACTTTATATTCTCCTCACTGAATCATTCGTCTAGTCGGTACATTTTAGCCGCCATGTTATGTATTTCTCTCTCTGTCTCTCACTTTTATTCATTTGTCTTGTTGTACACACACACGTGCACACATACGATTGCTGTGAAGTCAATTACACTGTTTTTTAATAGGTTTGTGTGTGTGCATGTGTGTGTTTTGTCTGATTTCTTTGTTTGTACCACTTCATAATAATGGAGAATTTGAATATAACAATGACAAGTTTTCGTTCCGTACATGTCACAAAAGGCATTTCCTTTATTGTCGTTTTTATTATTTTGTTTAATACATACAAACGCACACACTTTCATTGTTTCCTTCCCTCTCTAATATATATATATTCATCTCCTCATTGGTGGTCAGTAAAGCATTTTGGCTTTATTGTAGACTTTATTTTTTCGGCATATTTTTTTATACTACTGTTGTTGTTGTTGTTATCAGTAGTAGTAGTATAGCATAGTTCCATTATTGATTGCTGCATCGTTTTCACGCCTTTTTTCTTGTGGATATGTGTGTTTTTGAATTTATTCACTGTATACTCACAATATGTATGTAATTACAGGAGAGAGAGAATATTGTGCCTTTTGTGTTTCGATTTTCTTAACATTCTGTGTGTGTGTGAGTGTGAATGTGTCTTTTCAGCACCTATTCATCATCATTCATTATATTGTGTATTCCATACATTGTGTACTTTCTAGGTAATGTATATTGAAAGAAAGGAACTAATCGGGTTGAGTATATATCTTCTATCTCTCTTTGTGTATGTACTTTTCTAAAGCCAGTTAGTTCACAATTCATCCATCATAGATTGGTAGATTGATTCTCTGTGTGTAATTTTTTTCAAGATGAACAAACAGTATGATGATGTTTTTAAGTATTTGTTAACAATGTTCATCTTTTTTTTTGCCTTTTTTCTACATTGAAAAACATAATTGATCAATTTGTTTTTAATGTGTGTGCTCTTATTATGTACATTGTGGAATTCACCGCCGCATTCATGAAGCTGGCGTTCAGTGTTTTTAATTCGACAAGAAAGGAAAAAACGAGAAAACATCCTCTGTGTATTGTTGCTGCTGTTGGTGTTTGATCATTTGTTTACAGTTTTTGTTTCGTTTTGTTTTGTTTACTAATCTTCTCTCTCTACTAGTGATATTTTCATGTTCCTTTCTCTCTCTCTATTGGCAAATTACGTGTGTGTGTGTGTCTGTATATCATCCATGATGTACTACTACTGTTATTACTCTTATTATGATGATGATCACATCGATATGCCCATTTGTAATGTTTCTTTTTGCCCTCCTTTTTTTAAATGTGGTCAATTGCTTGTGTTTATCTGTTTGTGAGTACTTTTGCTAGCCCCTCCTTTCCACCACCACCACCACCATTGTTCCACATCCTCTGTCAATTTGTTTGTTCGTGTGTGTGTGAGTGTCTGTGCATGTTTGTATTTTTGCTTTTCATTTATTGAACAATACAATTACTAATACACACACATACACACACATCTATATATATATAGACATTTATATACAACAAATGCATAGATTCTATTTGATATGTGTTCTATTGACTTTTCTGTTTGTTTATTCATTGAAATTTCAATAAGTTGGTCATGCATGTTGTTATTGGTAATGAATGTGTGTATGTGTATGTGTAGGCCAAACCAAAACATGGCAGAAAGCCATGAAGTCACTGACAAGTGGACTGAGTCATGTTGATGGTAGATGTAGACTACCTGGTTGGGGTGTGCGAGACAATAATAACCGATTGTTGGGAGACTTTGAACCATGTGGCTAAGAACCGTTTGCAGTGGCACTAGTGCATTCATTCTTCGTATTTTTCAATTAGAGTTATGGAGATGAGTGTTTGTTGCACATTGGAATCGCATTAATCAATCATTGTTAGACCACTATTGGAAACCTGGACGGCCGTTTCATGCTGGTATAGGATTCACCGGAGACGGAAATCCGTGAGTTAGGGGAGGTGTGACATTTTTAGGGTGGACCTTTTCTAACCCTTCCTTCCTTGTGAGAAGGCAGCATCGCTGCAGATGCTGGTTGTCCGAGGGAAACACCTTACTGCTGTCACACCCCTCTACAGTCAGTCAGCAGTACCACTTCGCCCTCAGACCTTGAGTAGCTGCTTTTAGTCTCGTCGCTCTCCAATCGACCTGTCTGGCATGGTAGAACCTTGAGGAACATATGTTCCAGCCAGTATAGCTCGGTTGGGTCATCACGATAGGCAAGCCCGACCACCACGTCAAGGTAGCAGCTACGGTCGGACACCAGCATACCAGGACGAAACGGCTTTCCAGGTTTCTAATGATGGTCTAACTATGATTGATTGGTGATTTCAAATGTGTAAAAACACTAGTCTCCATAAATCTAACTAAAAAGTCGTAAAATGTACTCACTAGTGACTAACTTCGTGAGGAAATTCTCGGATTTCTAGTGAGAAGACGTGGCCAGTGGAGTTCTACCCAGTCGAGTGTAGGCAGTCACTAAATCTGCAGATTGATCAGGGTTAGACATTAAAACCGTTAGATACCGGCCTGGCGATCCAGAGGCTAGGCGTTGGCGCGCGGGACCGAAGGTCCTGGGTTCGAATCCTGTGAGGCGCAGGATTCTTGGATGCACACTGTTGATGAGTCTCATACCAATACGAAACGACCATCAAATGCTCCCAGGTTTCTAATGATGGTCTAACATGATTGATTGGTGGTTCTTTGTTATCTCTCAAATCCTTTTCCTCTGGGATATACTTCGCCGGTTGATATCCTTGATCACTAATCTTCTTGATCAACGCTAATACTTCCATTATTATGGGATTTTGAATGGACAAATCGATCTCTGTGTGTGCCAATATGATATGTGAACTTGAACACGAATGTACACGACGTTCTACTTTGTAGCTGACCGACTGATGTGTAGACAGCATCATCTAGGTATTTTTTAAGCAAATAATCATGTTTAGACAATGCAGTTAGTTGTATGCATTATAGAATAGTTCTTATCAACGATTACATTGACATAAATTATTTATGTATAACACTTAGACTTCTGTGTATATATTTGTTGTTGAGTTTTGCTTAGTGTAGATAAATTTTTCGGTGTATATGTGTACATCGGCTGGAGTTGCAACAACACACTTCAGTTAAATAGAATCAGTGACGATATCAGTGGAAGCATAAGTTGTCGATTAGGAACCTTTAATCATCAACTCTATCATGAGCTGATCTGTTCATTTATTCGTAATTGCTTTTCATTATTTTGATATGTGTGGTCAATCGCTGAGAAATAGTATTTTTTGGTTTGATTCTCCTTCCTTTTATCGATGATTTGAAGTTAGGGTTTGTTTTGGAATCCACTTTACGTAAAGTTTAATCATTTTCAGTTTGATACTGGTTCATTCTTTACCTTAGTTGTTTATTACTGGTTATGTTTGACCAATAAGTCTGGAGTATGTTGCGCAGACAGCCGTTTTTTTTAGTAACTTGTATCCTTTTAGTGATCGTTGTAGTAGTAGTAGCAGCTCTGTACAACAGAATATTTTTAAAGCTTCTGCTGGAAACTCGGTGTTTTCTGACAGTTGTTTTGAGTTCCAGATGTTTTTCGGTACTAACCTTGCTTTACCAATCCATGCCTTCTCGTCTTCATCAAGGTCTAAGTTGTGTTATCAGTGATAATACTCAGGTACTTAAAAATTCTCCAGGTGTTTTAGAGCTTCGCAAGAATTATTGGTTATATTCACTATGATATGGCAATTTTAAAAATCAACATCTAGGAGAATAAAAATGTGAATGTGTTTATACCATTCGGATTGAGACTTCAAGCCATTTCATTATCCAACATCTCCAATCATTCGTTATGATAATCATGCAGATGTTATGTCAATATAGACAGTTGTCGGTTATTCGTAATACAGTTCCATAACCATTCACGGTGGATAACACATTCCCTACTTCATCAGTTTATTGACCATTCTTATTTACTGGCTTTCTGTTTAACCCTAAAGATTAGTCGATTTAATGAGAACACATTCAAATAGATAACATTGATCAGAGTCATGACTGGATTTGAATTCTAGCATAAAATGCTATCTCTCTAGTTCAACTAGTCCGAAAGAAATTTTTTCAGTTCAGTTTCAAACTAGGTTATAGATTACTTTTCAAGACAAAATAATTGTTTAAATACAAACTCATCAATTTAAGTCGACCGATTACTACGACCTATCTATCATTTGTTCTGATTTTGTTAGCGTAGATTCAAAATAAAACATACAATCGACTATACCCTAAGCAACAATGCAAGCATGTTCGGGATGCGGTTTTCCCCCTCGAAATGAAAAATGTTGCTTCAAGACTGGGTTGCATCGGCACCTGAACTAGTGATAGGGAGTGAAGTAGTCGAACGTGTAGACCGCTTCACTTATCTTGGGAGTCTCATCAGCGCTGATGGCCTGTTGACTGACGAAATCTCAGCTCGGATACAGAAGGCTCGATTGGCTTTTGCCGACCTGCGTCACTTATGATGTAGGCGAGATATCCGTTTGCTGACTAAAGGGCGAGTGTACTGTGCAGCAGTTCGCTCCGTTCTCCTATATGCCTGTGAAACATGGCCAGTGAGAGTAGACATTCGTAGGTTACTGGTTTTCGAACATAGGTGTCTTCGAAGCATTGCTCGTATATCGTGGGACAACCGAGTGAGCGATGCTGTTATTAGGAAACATTACTAGGTAAGGATGGCAGATCAATCGATGAAGTAATGAAACTTCATCAGTTGAGGTGGTTGGAACATGTGTTGCGTATGCCTAACCACCGACTGCCTCGTCGAGCTTTGTTTTGTAGTGTAGGAGTAGGTTGGAAGAAAGCTAGGGGCGGCCAAACCAAAACATGGCATAAATCCATGAAGTCATTGACGAGTGGACTTAGCCATGTCGGTAATTGTCGACTACCTGAATGGGGTGCGCGAGATGATAATAATCGATGGTTAGAGACCTTGAATGACATGGCTCAAAACCGTTTGCAACGGCGCGGTGCATTTATTCTGTGTTGTCTCAAATCCTAATCTTCTGGATTCTTCAATACCTTTAGTTTTGACTTTCTAAACTTTTCTCACTGACTCATACTTCTTGAATAACATCTTCT
Source organism: Schistosoma turkestanicum (assembly GCA_944470395.2). Taxonomy (NCBI): domain Eukaryota; kingdom Metazoa; phylum Platyhelminthes; class Trematoda; order Strigeidida; family Schistosomatidae; genus Schistosoma; species Schistosoma turkestanicum. Next base: position 4,082 of record CALYCR020000274.1, on the reverse strand, counting down.
AATCCTAACGTACTATCATTGAATCATCATCGACGAGAAAGGTGGATCCGATGCAGATGTGAGGGTGCGGATTGGCAAAGCAAAGGCTGCATTTCTACAATTGACAAATATCTGGAACTCCAAACAACTTTCAATCAAAAACAAAATCAGGATTTTCAATACAAATGTGAAGACAGTTCTACTGTATGGAGCGGAAACTTGGAGAACTATCAAAGCCATCATCCAGAAGATACAAGTGTTTATTAACAGTTGTCTACGCAAAATACTTTGTATTCGTTGGCCAGACACCATCAGCAACAACGAACTGTGGGAGAGAACAAACCAGATTCCAGTGGAGTAGGAAATCAGGAAGAAGCGGTGGAAGTGCATGGGACACACATTGCGGAAGGCACCTAACTACGTCACGAGACAAGCCCTCACATGGAACCCTCAAGGTAGAAAAAAAGAGGAAGGCCAAAGAATACATTACGCCGAGAAATAGAGAAAGATATGAGAGGAATGAACAAACATTGAACAGAACTGGAAAGGGAAGCCCAGGACAGAGTTGGTTGGAGGAAACTCGTTGGCGGCCTATGCTGCATTGGGGGTAACAGGCGTAAGTAAGTAATCATTGAATAATTTAAACGACTAATCATTGTAATATAAAGAATAAATGGTGAGTTTCTACAAGACTAATCGATTACAGTCCTAACTATCATCAATGGGAAAACTTCAAATAAGCCAATACAAATGTATTTTATATTTGTACATATATTTTTAAAACTTAAACAAAATTCCACATAATTGGGTACTTCATTTAAACAACAAAAATTCAATATCCAATTATTTTCAGCGTGAAATTTAAAATTGAAAAAAAATCATTTTCATTAAAAATCCACATAGAAATCAATGGAACTCTTATGTATATTTAACTGTACACTTTTTAGATGGCAACCTGTAACACTGAATAAATCGTTATCAGGCTTTCGGTCTTTGTTGGGGATGTTAGATCTCCAAAACTCGCTTGATAAATGCCTTATTTTCGATTTCACGTTTGCCAGCATGGGCTCATCAGTTGACCTTGAGATTTCATTTCCCACCAGGAAAATCCATGACTGTGATTGACTGCCGTGTATTTTAGCGTACTATTATCGTAACTGTCCCAAGGAAGTTTCTATGATGTATAAGTTAACGAGAGTTTTATGCTTGATTGTATTGTGATTGCTGCGTGTTTGTAGAATATACTTTCTACGCTTATCAAGACTTCTATCTTCAGCTTGGAATTCAAGGTAGCCTATCTGGACGCTGGTAGTTGTCTGGTTCCTGTTTATCGATTAAGGTGAACTCGTTATAGCTTCAAGCGTACCTAGCGCCGAACCCTACAGTCTTACAACATCATGTAATCTGATTTTAACTTGTCTTCTCTTGGAAGTTTCATCGTGTTTGATGAGTCACTACTTCGATTCAGTTGGTTTATGCTAATTGACTTTATTCTTTGTGTTCAAGCACCATTAGATCGTGAAACACTGTAATCAATGATGAAGTCCAAAAAAATGTGTATTTGTTAGTAGTGTACGTAGATTCAACTCTTTGTAGAGTTGTGTATTTGTATTGTTCAAGATATCTTGAAATGTTGTGATGAATCTATTATTTAGTGTATGTTAATTTTCAAAATTATCCAATCTCTTATATTATTTAGTGATGAAAACATCCTAACAATGAACTGTAATCCTATATTTGGTTAAATAATCAATGGTCTTTTAATTTACGTTCACCACCTTTGAATATTGAGTACTGTGAAATCGAAATTGCACTTTGATCTCTAATATTCTATCATCACTAAAGACTAAACAGACAAGCACGAAATTGATCAATACTCTATGATTGATCATTGTAGATATACTTTGTACACGATGTTGATTTTCGGCTGAATAAATCAAACTATACAACTGTGGATGGATGGGTTCAAATTATTCAAGGAGCATCAAACCATTTTTGGTTCATAGGTACTCGCTGTTAACTAACACGAAACTTTGATCTTGTGAACTAGTTTTGGATCAAATAGTCCATTGTAATTAGTCATATGTATGGATTATCGACTATTCGAATGCTATTGGCGGCGAGATCAGTACCTAGCACAAATCCATGATGATTCATGTCGGTAAGTGTCGACTACGTATTTGGAGCCTGTGAGATGATAGTAATAGATGGTTAGAGACCCTGGATTAAATGGCTATAAAATCGTTTGCAATGGCGCAGGTACATCCACTCTCTGTGTTCTCTGATATTCTAATTTTGTGAAATCGTCGTCACCTTTATCTTTCTCTCATTGAATCATACTTCTTGAATCATATGTTCGAACCGTAATCTTTTCGATTACCGCTAATACTTCTACTCTCTCTCTCTATTACTATGGGATTTGAATTGACAATTCCATCTGTCTGTGTCGTATGGCTACTTGAATACTGATATACGTAAGTACAAAGTTCTACGGTGTAGCTGATTGACTGATTTTTGAGTGTAACAATACAATACTACTGTTTGAACTAATTTTAAAATCATTTGAATGAAGGTTGTTTACGTGAAGTCGGTTTCTTTTCAAAAAGTTAAGTTGCAATGGCATAAATTCAACTGAATTGAATTTAAACAATAATGTTGTTCAATTGTAAAAGTGAACAACTTTTAATATTCTATGCACTTTGCAATCAATAGGAGAAATACATTGATTTATAAGCAATGAATAATTATTTATCGACAGAAATCTATGTCTGTCAATATAAGGATGTGTAGATTGTTGAGTTTCATTAAAATCATTTAAAGGGATCAACGTTAGACTACCATTGAAAACCTGAAAGAACTGGAAATCAGACTCGTTAGCCATGCGATCGAGGAAGTGCAACTCGAACATAAGACCTTCGGTCTCGTACGTGAACGCTTGATCACTGAGCCTATATTTAAGGAAGTTAATGTGTACTTTGAATGAATCTTCAGTGATTAACTGTACCACACTGGACAACGTTGAACTCCGTCTTCTCAAACGAACTTTGAAAATTCCCCCACAAAGCTAATCACTAATAAGCAGATTATAATTAAGAATATTTGGGTTATGAAAATTTGTTGAGTTTCGTCTCACACATTAAACTGATCAATTTTAGGTTACATTTGAGAATAGTCATTAAGTGCTTCCAAGTTTCCAGTGGGGTAGTTGTAGGATTTAATTTGTCCTACAGATGTACTTCTAGAACTCTGTAAACTCAATATTGGCGAGCACAGAGTCAATTTTTGCTTTAAACATTACCTGTTTCTAAACATAAAAACAATTAGATTAGTACAATAATTAAAGAAATTACAATTATCAAGTAAAACGAGCAAGCATACCGACCAATATAGCGTGTCTTATGGAAATGAATGAAACTGAGTCACATCAATATAATAAGATAATAATGTCAATCAATTTGTTGGTCATTTACAACAAAGAAAGTTCAGAGACATGTCAGATCAGATGACGTGATGGATAGTCGCTTAAACCACAATTTGATTGGTAAGTTATGACATTACTACAATTAGTTATGAAAATAACTAAAACTCCCCCCGAAGCGGTCACCACGTCTAGGCCCCATTGCCGTCGCGCTCGAACAATCGACCTCTTCCAGTAGGCATAGGTTAATCTCTACGGTATCTGTCTTCAATAGGATTGTTCTGTGTTTCGGCCATCTATAGCACAATTAACCTGTCTAATTATAGCTTTCCCATTGATTTTGTGCTTGCCAATATTGCGTTTATAGTTCTAGAATTACATCTGTAGGACAAATTAAATTCTACAGTAGTCTAATATTGATTTTTTTGAATAACGGGGTTGTGAAGATTGTTAAGTTACACATGTTTGAAAGCATGAATCGATCAATGTTAGACCACCATTAGAAACCTGGAAGCACTGGACGGCCGTTTTGTCCTGGTATGGGACTCATCAGCACTGCGCATCCACAACTCCTGCTCCTCGCAGGATTCGAACCCGGAACCTTTGGCATTGTAGGATAATTTAATCATGATCATTTAAATGTGCGTACATTTTTTTTTGACTTGTACTTTAATAGTAATTCAAG
>CALYCR020000273.1:0-14574 GCA_944470395.2 Schistosoma turkestanicum | reverse complement strand
CCATTTTGTGGTTAATAGACGTTATCTTGCATTGTTTACGCATGTTTCTACAAACATTCATACTTATAATAACCGTTTCCTAAGACTTTTTGACAATACATTCACAATAGACCTGTACTCAAATGCTTCCATTTTGATTCATTTTAACTATCCTCTTTATGCGCGCAATGAATGATAGGCGAAATCAGATTTTTTTGCGCAGCAAGAACGATCTCACTATTTTTGCTTTCATAATAGTTTTATTGGTTTTTGTAATACAGGCTAAATGAAACTACTACTGATATGATTCGACCATGTTTAGTTATAAGAACATATAGAATTATTGGCTAATTTGTTTGAAATAAAATACTTGATCACTATAGTTATTATATTTAGTGAATATCCAATAAAAAACGAACAACATTATTTATAGACCAGAATAATTCTTGACGTAATACTTGCAGAGGTATGAATATAAAGCATTTGAAATACTGACTGTTTATTTTACACTAACTTTTACAGCTATTATCTGGTTGAGATCAGATTCATAAAGGCTCTATTAAATATCATATTGATATATTTGATAGTCAGTCGGTCAGTTGCAACGTAGAACTTCGTACGTAAGTACATCAGTTCATGTCGCCATACCTTATCAGCACAGAGATATAATTGTCAATTCAAATCCAATAGTAGAAGAGGTAGTAAAGGTATTAGAAGTAATCGGAGAGGTTAGGATTAGAAGATATTATTCAAGAAGTATGATTCAATGAGAAAAGTTTAGAAAGTCAAAACTGAAGGGGTTGAAGAATCCAAAAGATTAGGATTAGAGAGAACACAAAGAATAAATGCATCGACGCCATTGCAAACGGTTTTGAGCCATGTCATTCAAGGTCTCTAACCATCGATTTTTATCATCTCGCGGACCCCAACCAGGTAGTCGACAACTACCGACATGGCAAAGTCCACTCGTCAATGACTTCATGGATTTCTGCCGTGTTTTCGTTTGGCGAAAAAAATAAATGAACCGAAACATTTATATGACGGTTGAAGATGAATGATTATGTAATCTAGATAGAATTATTCACATAATGTTGATGTTTGGAATCGATGTAAAACATGGGATGCTGTAACACTATTTCCCACCACTATGGGATTTGAAATGACAATGGCGTCTCTGTGCTAATGCGGTATGGCGACGTGCGTACGTACGAAGTTCTAGGTCGTAACTGACTTGACAAATAAGGAAATCGATATTTTTCATAAAATGATTTCTCTCTTACATTTTAGATACTCTGGTAAACTTGGTTAGACAAAATTTATATTCATATTTCAATCGTAGTATTGTAAATCATATTACTCAAGTTACAATAAAACTAGATAAATCTAACTGTCATCAAAAATATCTAGAGATTTCTGTGTAATTGTCTGCTAGTAAGTGCAATTAATTTGAATATACTATACAAACTGGCATTTATCTACTTGGGATTCCCTTTAACTGATTCTAAGCTACTGCTAAGAATCTTTTATTTTTGAATTCATAATTTAAAAAAAAGCCTTAAATGGGTGAAGAAAAATCCACATGAAGGACAAAAATTGAACACTGATAAACACTGTTAATTATTGTTGGGGATGTTAGATCCCCAAAACTCGCTTGTTAAATGCCTTATTTTGGATTTGACGTTTGCGAGCATGGACTGATCAGCTGACCTTGAGATTTCATTTCTCACCAGGAAGATCCATGGCTGTGATTGGCTGCTGGTTATTTTAGTGTGCTATTTTCGTAACTGTCCCAAGGACGTATCTATGATGTATAAATAAACGAGAGTTGTGTGGTTGATTGTATTGTGACTGTTGGGTGTTTGTAGAATATACATTCTACGCTTACAAAGCCTTTTATCTTGAGCTTGGGATTCAAGGTAGCCTACCTGGACGCTGGTTCATTGTCTCGTTCGCGTTTATCGACTAACGTAAACTCGTAATAGCCTCAAGCCTACTTAGTGATAATAAATGTTTATCTGATCGATTGAATTTAAGGATATATTCAATTCATTTCCAATATTTACTGAAATACCGTGAATAGATCTTATCAATATTTAAAAAAATTTCTGCTTAGGAAAACAACTGTTTCATTTTACTCAACATACAAACTGCGTATTCACAAAATAATAACCTTGAGAAAACTAACACGATTTACACGGAAATAGATTTTATCTAACAGACAACTAGTTCTATACATTTCCATAATCACCAGTAAACATTTTTATTGCCAATTAAACAGAAAACAGAGATTATGCCGCAAGCAATGTAAGTAATAAGTTGACTACTTAAATGAAATTGTGAATTTCTAGAAAATCGATTGCAAAGTTCGGGTGATTTTAATTTTCAATCCACTTGATCGCTGAATATGTTAGGATATGTGAATAGAATCATGTCAGTATTTCATACGAAGCTGACAATCAATCACTCTCATCAATAATCGAACAATTCTATGTAGATTTTTTGCAAAATTCTTTCAAAACGTAACTAAATATATTTATATCCACAAAGACTTAAATATCTTCTGAACTTTGACACTTAAAATGCTTTAAACATTCAATTTTTTTTGGTACAGTATAGATTTAATTTATTTGATGAATTGTCTAAACAACAATTTCATTTACAATTTATCGAACAAGATATTTTTTAAAAGGAAAACTCAGTACTATACATCGTAGTTATATTTCTCACAAACACAAATAGAAATATTGATACTTATCATTTAATCATCAATACATTTAGTTACAAAAAGTACACAATGTTACAAATAAAAAAATAGGCTTGTCAAAATGAAAGGCATTTAATGAATTAATAAATCCTGATAAAATATATACAAAAACCAAAACACATACACCAGTATGACAAAATTATATTACAAAGACATCAATAAACCGATAGGAAGAAGAAAAAAGGCAGAGAGTCAATCTCGCATAGATGCATATAAATGTGAGAAAAAATATATCGATTTGGAATATCAAAAAAATAAGGTAAGGAAATAAAACAATATCTCTATTACGAAAGATCTACAAAATAAAAATACACATATACAACAAACCAATTATAATTAAAAAAATAATAATCATAATAATAATAATCATAGTGTTTTTGCATACATTCCATGTTGTAGGAAAAAAAAGTGATTGTGCTATTAAAGAAAATGGGATTTTGCCAAAAATTCTTTAGTAGATGGTCGCAAGAACAAAGATATCCGATCAAAGTAGTGTAAAAAGCTGTTTAACAAAAAAACAAAGAAGACGATAGGACAACGATATTGGAATAATGTATCACTGTGAAGTAAATTAGATTAGGAATTACAAAACTGAGATTATGGTAAATGAATCGAAAAAGTTTACTTGATGTATAATGAACTTGGAATATAGGCATATAAATACTCTGTCATTTTTACCTTCTGGTATGGACAGACTCAGCAATGCCATCTAACCATTGGTTATTAGGATTTCAAGGATTCTATGTAGGTAAAAGTATCTACCTACTGGTACAGCTTAACTAATAGACGATGACTTCACAGGCTGATATCATGTCTTGGACTGGTGGACCTCAAGGGTTCTTCCAGTCTACTTGCACATCAGTAAATAATGTTTTTTGCATAATGAAATCATCAATCAGTCATTGTTAGACCATCATTAGAAACATAGAAGCACTGAACGGCCGTTTCGTCCTGGTATGGGACTCATCAGCAGTGCGCATCCACGACTCCTGAACCTCACAGGATTCGAACCCTGGACCTTCGGTCTTGCGCGCGAACGCCCAACCTCTGGACAACTGGGCCAGCATCCAGCAGGGTTAATGACTAACTCTGATCAACCTACAGATTTTGCGCGACCTCACCCATTTGTCTTTGGTAGTTGCTGCCTACACCCGACAGGGTTGAACAACTCAATAAACTAAAGCATAATACAACAAAGTTATCATACAATTGTAAAACAAACAAAAACAATCACATACCGTCTTTTAGTGGAAACTGTTTGTCTGGAATTCTCACCGGAAGCTAATACACGTAGAACTGGTAAATAATCACATGCCAATGTTTTGAAATGATCATGATAATTGGTACCGATACCACAACGATGCAAATCATGGATACAATTTGACAATGAAATATTTTGATTTCTAAATATTTAATACAGTAAAGAGTGAAAATAAATATAAACACTGTAAAGAAATTTATAATTTATACAATACAGTTGAATTGTGTACTTAATTTTAATAAACTATAATGACATAGTACATAAAATTTTTCGATATTCATCTAGAAATATCTATCCACAAATCAGACTGTTATTCTATGAATACACAATGGGAATACACTAAAATATACTTAAAATCGAAATCAGAAAAATAATATTTCTTGACGCGGATGACGAGGAAGCAGAAGATGAGAGCTATATTTCGATTTACAACCCAGTAGTTTAAAGTGTTAGGTACTTTAAACGTTGGAGCGAGTGTTGTGTGAGATTTACTGGGACTGAAAGTAATCGATTTATTAACTGCGTTAGAAAATATTCCGTTTTATTTCAAATGGCTAGATAGTCTAGCCAATACTCGAACATAAGAAATTGTGGTTAGGAAGTTGCATTTACCGTTCATTTGATTTTATTTATTGCACCATACTTAAGTGATTATTCTGAGTACAGAAAATTTGAAAGAATAACCATTTTTACAGAAGTCTTCCCAAATACACTAACTGAAACACAAATTAATCAATAAACACAACATTTCATTTCATTGAATTATTATAAATCTCAAGTAAGTTGGCACATAGCTCTAATCACAATTGGATATCAGTCAACCAATCAATAGAAAACGGAATCTATTTTCAAATTGTCGAGAACAACGGACAAGTAGAGTGTTAAGAAGTAGAGCTGTGGTGAGGAGTCCCAAAATACCGTCAAAATTCAACAATAAATAAAGGTTTATCAAGAGCATCTAGGAAAATGAAGGATTATGTATCACTTTTCGATTGGATAATCACATGGATCGTTACTATATTTCCAGAAAGTTCTAGAAAACCAGGCTCACATGAGACTACATAAATACACTCGCCTTTCTATACCCTAAAGTAAGGTTCACACTCGTATTTCGCGCCTTTTCACTGTTGTTTTAGTTGACATGTAGTGGAAGATTGGGGTCATAAGAAGCGGCTAGGAAGGCAGTTATAAACGTCCCAGTAACAGGGTGAAGATTTTGTTCAGATCAAGACAACTTTAATACCCAGTAACCAGGTTTATAAATATTGTAAATAACAAACTAACAGAACGGCAATGGTGACGTATTTCTAATATGAAAACAAAATGTCTGATGTTTCTTTATGATTTAGTATAAGCCAATTCTTCATGGCAACCAAGTTATAAAATGCACTGTTTCGAAAAAGAATCATTTATAAAAAGTAACTGAACATAACTTACAAATCATGTGATCTTAGAAATGTGTCTGCTTTCATAGGAACATTTGAATGAGAGTAATTTTCAGCAGTTAGTTTACTCTCAACTTCTTGTAGATTAGTTCGAATTTGATTTAACAGAATTTGTATCCAGAATACGTTAAAGAATTCATCATTAATCATATCGAATGCATTAATTGATCCACAATGCTGTGTAGGTACATTGATAACATGTTTAGTGAATCCAGTACGTATAGTACTGTTTGAATTTAAATTAACAGATAGATTTGTGTTGGATATTGAATTATTATTATTATTGTTATTGTTATCATTTGAATCCAATGTTGTTTCAATTAGTTGACTTATTGAATCCATAACTGACCACATCGATGCACGAGTTACACCCGATTGACATATATCCCAAAATGAAAGGTCTTCACTTATTTGTTTTAAAGAGTTTAAACTGGAACCAATTAATGGAGAGTTTAATTGGTCATTTTCCACGTCATTAACTTTCTCTGTAACAATTTCAGTAGTCTAATATAAATAATTGTAAAAAGTTAGAAAATTAGGCAATAAGCTACTTAAATAAAATAACACATATAAAAACGTTACTGAGTAGAAGTAATGTTTATAATAAAGCTACAAGTAAATATTGACCCTCTCCCCACACCACGCTATGAGATTGCGTGAAATGTGTAGAAGTTTCGTAAGCTGGAAAATGTTAATGTTAAATATATTTATACATGGGATCACTAGTTTTTGTTACTTAATTTTCTAATATTTGGCTGTGTATGTATGAACATCAACACTGAGGTGAAGAATACACCTAGTCGACAGACTCCAAATAGAATCCCACCACTAACCAAGAAATGAATATACTAAAAACTTTTGTTATCACAATATATCGAGACAATCTGTTTAGGATACACATATATGGCAACAGCACCAATCGCCCTACAGAATAATAAACGATAGGAAATTACAAGCCTTTATTAATACTTTTTATGACATTAATTTCACTGAAAATTAGTGTAATTATTGAACAATATAAAATATAATATCATCTATGATATTAGATATCGATTTGGTGAAAACGAATCTCCAAAATCTTCTTTGCATGATTGATTTGTCAACAAAAAGTTTCTTTAATGATTTGTATTTGACAAATAACGATCAATCATATATAAACTAGTCGATGAAAATTAAAAAAAAATAATAAAAAGTTGTCCACCATACGTACAATTGATTTATCACCTACATGATTGATCAGATCAATAACATTTTCAGTGTCTTCAGTGAATAAATTGCATAAATCATTTTCATCAGTAGTAGATTTAGGATTATCTAATGATTTATGATGAACAGGTCCAGATAAATTGCACAATGAAGGATACAGTTTTTGAATTAAAATTAGAGGATCATCCATTAATTCGCTTAGAATGATGGATGGCTAAAAAAAGATAAACAGAATTCACATATTATTATGTCATAGAATATTGAAACTATGATCATGATTAAAGTAAATTTAAAAAAAAAAGATTTTAGTGTTATTGAATTCTCCTCTCTAAGCTGAATAGTTTAGTTATGGAGTTTTCATAGTTATTTCAGCCAATATTATCAATGTTTATTTCATATAGAAGTGAGATTTTTAGTTTTTCCAAAAGCTTATAATTAATTTGCTCTGATGCTCAAATTCGGGTAGTGTTTTTAGGTTTTATTGTTCTTATATGTGCTTCAACTGGTCATCTTGTTATCTTGAGCTCTGATCAGATTGTTAATTGATCGTTTTCAATGGGTTTGTCGACTAGATCTGTATTGATGTGACTATTGATAGCTAAGTAATTCTAATGTTAGGCTTCAGGAGATCCGCTGGCGTCCCTAGAACCCCCGCCCCTGATTGTCCGGAATTTAGACGTTTTTCAGTTGAGTTCATGTTCATAACTGTAGATATCTATTGATATCACCGGTAATATATCTTGTCGTTTTCCTGATAGTCTGTGTTTACGTAAGCGCTGGTGAAGAGGTAGTTTACTTTGTTGATTGCATTTGACACAGTTTATTTTCTAGATAATGTAGCATTTCTTTCCTTTTGCTGTTGTGTCCTATGGACTAAGGGAATTTTAAGAACTACAGAGAATTTCTGAAAGTATAGGATTCAGATTAATCAGAAATCACTAAAGATATCAGATTAGACTCAATCTAACAACCCATTCAAAAACAGCCAATCAGCAATCTGGTTAGAGGCCAACAAAACAAGATGGTCGACCTGAATACAAGGAGAAGTGAAAATAGGGAAACCTAATCGCAAACCGAAGCACAAGAACAAAATGGGTTGAAAAAGCAGATTGGGAAATATATGTTAAAACAATTATCGATAAACAATAAATAATGATTATATGTAGTTAAAAAATAGGTTTTTAGGGGTTAAAAAGGCATTAAAGAAACTGATAAGAATAAAAGGGATTAAATTTTTTCAAATACTGTGAATTCCTGATATAGGCTCTATTTAATAATTTTAAGTGGTCAGTTTATTGTGTATTTCAAAATGCTTTCAACAATCTGTGTATAAATCGGTATTTCGAGGTTTGAGAACCAAGATGAAACAGCTGTCACATTCAATTGTAAGCAATATAAGCCTTAATTTTCATAATATATAGTTACAACGAGGAGGAATCGATAACAACATGCATGATGAAGAAGTAGAAATAGCTAGTATTTTAAATAGCGGTTTTCACTATCATCAAAATCATCGATTTATCATAAGTCATCCCCAATATGACCGGTAAAAACTTTGACAGCACGTGATAAGTTAAAAAGTAACTAAACATTTGTCCGTGAATGGAAATTTTGATGATGATATAGTGTTTGAGTAAAATTGATATGTTGCAATTTGATGAAAGGCACAAGTAAACTAGAAGGAATGAATTAAAGCATGAATATTCTTTTTTAAGTGAATATTGTAACATTTTTTCACCATAAATGCTGATGAATATTGCCATATGTTTTGCATAGTATTTATAGGGTGGTCAAAACAGAATTGTCAAAATAAGTGATATACTATTGACAAAATGAGAAAGTAGTTTCATCAAGTGGAAAGAAAAAGTATGGAATGATGAATTTATCAGACATTTTCAACTACTTAGCTAACATCAACGCAATAGATGATAGGTCTATGAAGAAATCAAATTAATACAAAAAACCTACCTAGAAAAAGTTATAGGATATATACTAAAAGAGTATGTGTTCCTCTGTACTCTGAATACGACAAATACAACTTGCAGAAAATAAAATGAATGAAAACGTAGATGAACCAATCAAATTTCATTTACCAACTCATTCATACACATACACACACGAGTGAAGCTTTAGCTATTCACTATAGCTATCTAGAATTGCTAACACATACTATATTGTTAGCTTTGAAGACAAAAATAAATCATTCACTTATAAATAAACAAACTAATTTATTTATTATTTTTCTAAATTAAACACAAATGATGGAAATTCTGAAAAACGTATGACAGTGATATTTACAGACTTTGGTATTTTATTTCTTAAGAAAAGACTAATTACAACACAGCTATTGCAACGACAGAATTCACTCAACACTAAAGACTGACTGACTTATTTGCTAATTTATTAAGTACAGACCTGAGTACTTGGTTGTTGGCAACACTAGTTATGAAGGTTACTCAGTTGTCTAAAACGAAGAAGGTAGAGTGGAGTTTGGACACGGCTTGTCTTAGCCTTTGGAAAATCTAATCAATCTAATCTCCTCGAGTTGTTCATACGTCTCTCGACCTTGTCTATTATTCCTTAATATCCTTAGTTACTTTTAGTTAAGTGTGTGTGTGTGCCTGATTACTTTGTTTATCGCATGCTTGGTATATTTGTCTGACTATAAATGCTTAGTCATTTCTTATAGCATGAAGTTGGCTCACTCGCGTCTATTCCGCTTCGCTTTGTTTGTATGCTTTAAATGAACGCACGATTTAAATTCATCCACGAAACGGTATTTGGCCTCTTATTACCACCATCGCATAGACTGGGTATGATTTACGGAAATTGAAGGGAAGATTTATTTCATAGCATATTTGGTTGTTCGTACAAAGTGGAGTCATATCACTGGCCACTAAAACTATAATAATACATTACTGACGTTTGAATAAATGCAATATTTTTATAACAAACACATAGTGAAGAAAAATGAAAACCACTTACGTTTTGATTTTCCTTATGATTATCTCTTCTGTTTGCCTCCTCATCAGGAGCACTGATACAAAACCATTGTAGTTCATTAATCAGTCTCCGAAGGTCACAATGTTCAGAAGACGGTTTATTAACAATTAAGTTAGGGGATTGAATGCTTTTTACTAATGAATTTGCAGTTTGTACATCCAAATCATATCCTTCGGTTAAACAGAGGAGACGAACATAGGGGACAACTAATTCCTTTGATAAAAAGTGAAAATGAAGAACAGATATTTCTATTGAAGGAGAACAGAATAGAAACCCTCAGAGAATACTCAAAAAAATATGATTAGCTAAAGGTGTTACTATGTTTATAAACAGTGATAGTTTTTCTTATCTAGTTGATAATGAACGTAACAACAAGATTAAAAATATATTCTCAATCTTAATATAATTTGCCGGTAGGTGCAAGGCTAAATCTCCCCCATATGGTAGAAGCCATTAGGATCAACTAGAAGTAACTTGACGTATTTTGTACAAGAGATACATTTATTTTGTTCGCGAATAGGGTCGTCCCATTTCTGATCTAATCTAATCTAATCTTATTATCGCAGATTGTAAACACTACCCTTTTCTCTTTTCTTGAGATCTGTACTCCCTTCTAGAACATAATAATAATTATTGTCATTATCATAATAACGATAACAAAACAGTTCCTAATTTTCGTGTACTAGGTATGCGGATAGTACCGAAACGTGTGAAATAACACTATTGAGGCAATCGGCTAAGGGTGCACATATGCTAACGGAGACCGATACCGATTGCAGTCCTGAATATCAACAACGGAAAATTCAGAATCCCTAACAATTCTTATTTATATTAAATCTTTTGAAATAAAGTTTTAATCTGTTGATTAGAATTTATCAACTTAAGACATACAATTTATTCTAAGCTCTTATCATATGAGGTTTTTAATCTTACCAATAACGCATTTGGTTAGTATTTAATATTTGATCGACGTAAAACCTATTATTTGTAATTTATAACACCAGTATACATGTTCTAATGCTCTTTTAGGATGTAGTTATGAAATTAATCGGTGAACGAAATGCCATCAATAAAAAATATAACTGATAAAATCATATTCAGTAAAACTTTCCCATACCAACGAGGCTGATGTCATATGACAAACATAAGCTGGAACTGGTAAATTGTGAACTATAGAAGAATCTGAAGCGGTAAGTATAACTGGACGACGAGCAAGTTGAAGTAAACTACTTAGGCCAGACCAAAAGCCTCGATCACTTTCAAAAAGTACATCCACCTGAAATAGCAAAAAACTCAATTAATGGAATCCAACTGAACTGAAACAACATAAGAACCAAATCATTGGCATAATTTTTTTCTTGATGTTTCATGATCTTTATGTCGGAATTTTCACATCCAAAGTGTTAATGAATTTTAAATGGAATTGATGAACAAATCTTTTTAAAAGTGATGCTTACTGCAACTTAAAATTTTTTTTTAACTCAGATCATATTCATTTTGATAAAAGTAATATATCTTAACTTACAGATAGATATGTAAAACAATGACTGATTTCATTCTCCAATGTCAAATGATTTATGGTATTTTTATTATTGATAATGAATTTGGTTGGTAATAAATTGTTAAGCAAAAACAATTTTATCATTGTTAATATCTGAAAAGTCTACACTTAGAAGTGATAGTCTCCACTTGTACAAAAAAAGGCAATGACAACGATGACAGAATGCCTTAAGGATGTTGTTTCTTTTTACGGAAGTGTAACTAATGTCATACTGTTTGTTTCTGTATACTGTATGCTGTTTGTTTCGTCCTTTACCGTATATGGCATGATTATATGTGAAGCATGATTTCATGTTTTGGGTGTATTGCACTAGTGTTTGCTATGTTCGATTAAGGGACAGAAGACTGGGCTAGCTTGGTATAAGTTCTGGACCAGTAGGAGTTAAGATTGGCCTTACCTCAAATTCAAGTTGAATCATTGTGGTCGGAGTGTTTAGGTAGTCAATGTTTAGGACTCTAGTGATGGCCGAACTAGTATACACAGAGTAGAGAAATATAATCAAATGAATTTCGCTACTCAAGGTATCGATTAAATTGTAGTCAATCATAACAGGTTTCAGATACTGATGATCTCCAGGTGATGTCAGCAGTCTAGAGTATATGCAAACGAATTATGCGATACTTCTTTTCAGACAGTATGACTTATTATATCGTTGAGCATGGGGAGCTCACAATGAAAAGATTTAAATTAAACACAGGTACATATTCCTGAGTATTATGATTCATATATACAATCAAAGTCTCAATTTCCATATTGCAAACTCCTATCGATAAATACTGGTGATGATTATCTGCATGTCAGTTGTTAAAGATTTTGTTGGAATTGAACTTCCATAACTTTCAAAAAGGAATGATATTTAGTGTGGGTGAAAAAGTGAGAAAAATCAGCAACTTCCTCTTGTCAGTTAGTTATACACAACACAGAATCCAGCGCATGTGTACAAGAGTAATTCGAGTCACCACACTCCATTAACACAGAAAGATGAAATTATCAGGGCGAATCACAAGGTATTAGGGGTAGCATTAGTGGTAATAGAAGAGATTAGGTATCGCAGATACGACTTGAGAACAAACCACAGATTAGTAATAGTGAAAAGTTTGATTTGTATAGATGCCTTTTCCAGGTTATTAAAAATAGGTTAAAAAATCAAAATACAATTGTACTCACCTCATCGAATAGTACTATTGAATTGCAATTTAAATTGAGACTTTCTGCATCTACAACATGATTGGTAAATCAATGACCAAAGTACCTTTACTGGAAGAAGTGTTCTTTTCAGATGAAACATTTTTTCTAGACACTGGTTTAAAGAAATTAGCTGCAGATTTGCGAACCGGTTTTGAATTATTCTTAGTAAGACATGATGATGCTTAAGTATTGTGATTTGAATAAAAAATAACTAGGCAACTTACTTATCATTTGGAATGTACTAAAACTAGTGGACAGATTATCTTTAGCAACATGATGTGATTCGAGTGCAGTATGGAACTGGGACGTGATATCTTTACCGGATCGTCTACTTGAGGGTTTAATTCAAATATCTTGAAAAAATTACAATAATTTATGAGTTAAATAAATTATTGAAACTACTTTGAAACCTAAATCTTTAGCTAGTGCATAGACTAGTGCAGATTTGCCTGTTCCATGAGGTCCTATTAACAAGAAAGCCTTGGACTGCCAATTCGCCTGAAGACGTCTTTTATTAGTATTACCATTATGCTCTTCATCACTTTCAGCCGAAGTATCCTCATCTGAGCTGCTGGAGTTAGAAAAATCTACTTGATTTTGGATATATCCGATTGGTAAATTTAAAGTTGATTTCTCATTGGTTTTTTCAAATGGACCAGAATTAGGAACGTTACATTTGTAGCGTTTATGCGCCGGTGGTTTCACAACAAAGTCATCATCACT
This sequence comes from Schistosoma turkestanicum, assembly GCA_944470395.2. Lineage (NCBI taxonomy): Eukaryota > Metazoa > Platyhelminthes > Trematoda > Strigeidida > Schistosomatidae > Schistosoma > Schistosoma turkestanicum. Next base: position 1,444 of record CALYCR020000273.1, on the reverse strand, counting down.
AGAGTAACGAGGGCTTGATCGAAGTCTTTCTTTGAAGAAGAAAAATAAAGGAGGCTGTTAATGTTAATTAATTTAATAAGAAATAATTTTCAAAACTCTAAAAAAATTACCAGTGCTAATAACTAGTACCACTGTTAGGTGATAGATAACTGAAATGATTTGCTGCTCTTATTATAAATTCATGGAGATCAGAGCACTAAATTGAAATTAATAGTAACACATTACGAAATAGTTTCCAGTATGTGCTTGATTGCATTGTGCTTGCTGGATGTTTTTAAAATACACTTCCTACGCTACATCAAGACTTTTCATTAGTCAGCAGATCAGGGTGGCCTACCTGGACGCTGGTCCATTGTCTCGTTCGCGTTTATCGAATAAGGTGAACCCGTAATAGTTTCAAGCATACCTAGAAACGAACCTAACAATAATAGTTCAATGAATTGAAATCCTGCATAAATGAAACTAGGTTGCATTTCTGTCATATTGGATGAAGTCGTGCAATATCATAGACTGATTGAAGTTAAACAATAACACCGTTGGATGCCGGCTCAAGTTGTCTAGAGGTTAAGTGTTCAGGCGCGAGACCGGAGGTCCTGGTTTCGATTCCCGCTTGCGGGGTCATGGATGCAAACTGCAGATGAGTTCCACACTACGGCAAAGCAGCTATTCAGTTCTTACAAGTTCTAAATAGGGTCTAACATTGATCGATTCATGATTTTGATTAATATTGCACTACGTTTCCCTTTTAACATAATTCGCATAGACTGACATTGATCCACCAAATCTGTTGAACTTTAGATGTGAGTAAACTGATTTTGCTGAAATCGTAAAAATGTTATGACTCAGGAGATAAAATTTCGACTTTTAAAAATAATGAACGATTATCAGATTGCAATCATGCCGGCAACAAACTACTGTAACAAAGTTGAGACTTACTTTTTGTAGACTTTGCAGTTTGACTTTTATTTAATGAAGATTTCGCTGAATTTTCTATTTTAGAATTTTTATACTTCCATTTTTCCAACCACAAAAGAATTTTCATTATGCCAGGACAAGTATTTAAAAAGGAAGAGCAACTTGGTGGCATATACTTATCGACCCACAATAATGATTCTTTTGAAGCTAAACATAAAGAACACATATCTATATTAGCAGCTGTTTAAAATTATGTTTGGAAACGTCTTATTTTCTTGAAATTTTGAACAAGTATTCAAAGTAGTAAATTCCAATTTTTTAATTTATGAGCAGAAAAGCTGATTGGACTTTAATCAACAATTTCAATGGTAGATCCTCAAGTTAATACTGATATTTTTCAAGTATATTCTTTCGTTTTTTATCTTAACATCACTGGTCACGGAAGTTATTACATTATAATTTTCAAAAATGCCAATTTGTAGTAATTTAATAACGAATACTGTTCTTGATCTTGATACTACGATTAGGC
>CALYCR020000272.1:0-14287 GCA_944470395.2 Schistosoma turkestanicum | reverse complement strand
ACAGTTTTTGAAAGTGTAGCTTGATTCGTATGTATCTTCTGAGATTAACAACAATTTATAAATACATCATATCTTTATCTCTAGACAGGAATTCATCAAATCAAAGCTCCATTGCTACAATCACCTTATCATTAGAAAGTATAATTTAATCTATCCATAATGTGAATAAAATCTCTGTTCATTTGTATGTAAATGGTTCCAATGTTATCAAAATCTACTTGATACTTTAATAACAAACAAATCATGAGTATAATCGATTATTTTCTTTCGATTGTACAATGTAAACAAACTATATTCTGTAAGTAATTTTACAAGTTGCTAATAATCGATCATAGGTGTCCTCGAAGCATTGCTCGTATATACTGGGAACACCGAGTAAGTAATGCTAGTGTTAGGAATAGGGTACTAGATAAGAAGGTCGATAGGACATGTGTTGTTACGTATGTCCAACCACTGACTGCCCCAACGAGCGATGTTGTCTGATGTATGGGTAGGCTGGAAGAAAGCCAGGAGCGGTCGAACAAAAACATAACACGGACTGAGTCATGTTAGTAAGTGTAGACTACTTAGTTGCGGTCCGCGAGACAATGGTAACCTATGGTTAGACACATTGAATGACGTGGCTAAAAATCGTTTGCAATAACGCAGCTGAATCCATTCTTTGCGCTCTCTCAAATTCTAATCTTCTGAATTCCTCATGACCTTTATTCTCTTTTTACATTTAATTCGAAGAGTTCTACCTCTCGGATCATATCTTCAGACTGTAATCCACTCCATTACTGTTAATACTTCTACTTCCTCTACTATCTATGGGATTTGAATTGACCTTTGCATCTCTGGGTTAATATGGTAGCTAACTGACTATGAACGGTTATAATTTAATGCATTTCGTTCATGATACCATAATCAAATTAGAAATTTACATAAAAAATTTTCCACTATTCATTTACTGATTGTAAAACACAGAAACTGATTAATGTCAATTAGAATATTTTTGAAAAAAAAATGTAACTCTTTTTTGTAAGGTTTAAACAAAACTCATAGACAAATATTAAACATTGAATCAAATCAGCATTCAGAACAATTGATCGTTTAATGAATATCCGACTAAATTATTTCATAGACAATACACAATATAGATGATCTATGGGTTAACTTAACAGATGGTAGGTACACTACTCTGACTAATGAACAGACTTTGATCAGTATGAAAGATTGAAATGTGACTGTCTATATATATACGACTGTCTATTATTTCATACTGAATGGAGCCAAACTGAAAGTTATTATTCATTCAATTATATGAAATAAAAATAAAAGATGAGCTTTTAGATAAACTTCAACCACTTATCGGTTTAAAATTAATCTTACTTCTAATGGAATAAAAGCTTGATAGAGTTAGTTTAGATATGATGAAATCAAACTATTTCATTGTAAATTGTTAGTTTTGTTTAGAATGCAATAATATCGGCTACTAAGATTGTTCGAAACCAATGTTTTTTTGACAACGATAATGTAGTTTGGTGAAATAATGCGGTCATACACATGATTATAAAGACCTCCAAATATGAGAACAGTGTAACGTTGAAAAGTTACGAACTTCGCTTTATAGATGCGACTTAGTCAACACCAGAATTCAGTCAGTCAGTCAGTCAGATGCAACGTAGAACTTCGTACGTAAGTACATCAGTTCATGTTGCCATACCACATCAGCACAGAGATGTAATTGTCAATTCAAATCCCATAATAGTAGTAGAGGTAGTAAAGGTATTAGAAGTAATCGGAGAGGTTAGGGTTAGAAGATATTATTCAAGAAGTATGATTTAATGAGAAAAGTTTAGAAAGTCGAAGCTAGAGGTGTTGAAGAATCCAGAAGATTAGGGTTTGAGATAACACAAAGAATAAATGCACCGGCGACATTGCGAACGATTTTCAGCCATGTCATTCAAGGTCTCTAACCATCGATTATTATCATCTCGCGGACCCCAACCAGGTAGTCGACAACTATCAACATGATTCAGTCCACTTGTCAATGATTTCATGGATTTGTGCCAGGTTTCGGTTTGGCCGCCCCTAACTTTCTTCCAACCTATTCCTACACTACAAAACAAAGCTCGTCGAGGCAGTCGGTGGTTAGGCATACGCAGCACATGTCCCAACCACCTCAACTGATGAAGTTTCACCACTTCATCGATTGATCTGCCATTCTTACCTAGTACCCGTTTTCTAATAACAGCGTTGCTCACTCGGGTGTCCCACGATATACGAGCAATGCTTCGAAGACACCTATGATCGAAAACCAGTAACCGACGAATTTTCTACTCTCACTGGCCATGCTTCACAACCATAAAGTAAGACGTAGCGAACTACTGCACAATACACTCGTCCTTTAGTCAGCAAACGGATATCTCGCCTACGCCACAACACCAAAATTAGTTAAGATATAATAGATGAATGAAATTAAACCGTCAAGTATTTATCTCAACCTCATTCATTTATACAGCCTTTTTAGGCCTCTATTATCTACATTATTTAAAACAAAAGTAGTTGATATACATGGAGTTTCATCAATATTGAATGATATGATACTCTTCCCTATTATTAACTACAAAATTAAAAAAAACCAGACTAAAAGACTTTTAATTGAACAAAAACTACATCTGTACATTATTTAAACGAAACATTGTCAAGACATACAGTCATCAAAAAGCATCACTTAAACAAAACTAGGCGCTATACATAAAAATCTATAACAATTTTTAATGTTGGATATCTTTAAAAGTTATCATTATCTTTATAAGTTCTTTAATACATAAAAAAAAGAATTAGAGAAGAACATTATACTAAAACTATACCAGAATAGATAAAATATTCAATAATCAATATTGGTTATTGGTGAATAACATAGTTTGTTTTATGATGTGTATTTAAGTCTTTTGCACACGTGAAACATTGAACAATCATCGTTTTCACCCCTTAATAATTATTATTCTTTTTCCTTTTTTTTACTAACAAATAGATTCATTTTATAAAAGTGACCAAACGAAAATAACAAATAACCCTCCTACTGGGATTATCAATCTATCATTTATCCATAGATAATACATAAGTGTTTCGATTGTATTGAAAAAGTTTTCAAAAAAATCTCACAGATCATAGGAGTCGTTTACAAGCTTTTTTTTGTTCAACTATGTCAATCGACACCATGGTAGATAAAAATTTAAAGTTGATAGGTAGAGGAGATAGATAGACAGTTTTTCGCCTTATCAGTAAAGCGTTTTTGTGTTATATTTCTTTTTACATACAGAAAAATAAATTCTCAATGAGTGTATATCTGTGAAAGATAACTTAAATATTTTATATTGTTTCATAGTTTATTTCTATATAAAAAATATTCTGAAATTATTTTACTGATAAATGATTATTATCGGTTATATTTAATAATGAAATCATGTGTCAGTCGTTGTTAAACAACCATTAGAAACCTAGAAGCACTGGAAGGCTGTTTCGTCCTTGTATGGGACTCATCATTAGTGCGCGTCTATAGCTCCTGCTACTTGCAGGATGACGACCCCATGGCCTTCATTCTTTTGCGCGCAAACGCCTGACCTTTGAACCACTGAGCAGTCATCCAATGGGGTTTCGCGCTACCTCACCCATTTGTCTTAGATAAATACTGTTTAAACCTGACAGAACTGAACTCCAGTGATCACGTCTTCTCACCAGAACTTCGAGAATCCCCTCACGAAGCTAGTTACTAGTGGGCATATTGTACGATTTCTCATTATAGAGTCATGGATAAACGGTCATCCAGTGCTTCCAAGTTTATTCTAATGCTGGTCTAACAATGCTTGATTCATGATTTTAGTAGAAAAACAACAATCTGTATAAATCTAATTGAAAAATCGGTTATATTTGTCTATTCTATATAACTAACGAAGGTGGTTCTTCGAAAACTTCACTGACTAATTATCTTGATGTTATGATAACTAGAAAAATATTGAAAACAAACTGTTTTCTAGCCGTTACTTACAACTCCCCTAGTAGTGTATGATAATGCAACCTCGAAAACTCCAGAAAAATTCTTCTCTAATCTAGAATGCATCGATAACATAGAGTAATAATCATGTTATATTACAGACTGATCGAATTCATGTATGTAGATCATTGAATTTGATATTGGAAGAGATCGCATTGTTGAAAAGATTAAATTTTTTAAAATATTTAAAAATTATCCATTGTATTCTTAATAAGATTCTGTGAACAACTACTGATAAGTTATGATCGATCGATCAGGATGAATGGCTAACATTCCAATAAGTCTTTATGTTTATCATACTTCTAAACATACTTCCTGTCAGTCTAGATTGTACACGAAGTATTAACAATCATACCAAAAGACATTGACTAACTTAAAAAACTAACTACCCATGAATATAAATGATTCATCAATTTGAATACAGATAGTCAATTTGTGTTAGCCTCCATCAATAAACCATAGTTATTTGAATGAAATCGCAGATATTGTTCAACTCATTGTTATCATATTTTGTTAAATATGCTTAAAACAAGAAATCAGTAGAAAATCATACTGTAGTTCTTGTTTTACTTCACAACGAGTAACAAAGGTCATGTCGGGCAGGTTTTGTGTTGTTACACATTTGAAATCATTAGTCAATCATTATAGACCCAACATTAAAATCATGGAAATCACTGAAGAACGGGGCCCGTTTCGTCCTGGTACTGGACTCATCATTGGCAAACACTGCACCTCGCAGAATTCTGAAGCCGTGAACTTCGTTATTGTGGTCGGTGCAAACACTAAACAAAGTCTACTTTGTTTAAGATTCTTTATGGTATGATTTCTTTAATAATACTCTTACTGACTTATTTCTTGCTTTTTGTGTGATTTCTTCGCCTCACTTTGTTAATTTACAACTTAATCATATTGTTGATATATTTGTAAATATATTTATACAAATTTATAAAAATTCTGTTTGAATATAATAATTAAGCCATAAAATCTAAACAAGAAACTATTTCAATGGCATGTTCTTCCATCCATATGGTTTGTTTCAAATAAAATGAAAGTTATCAATAATTACTAGAATATTATTATTATAGACAAGTAACTGAAATGAAAATGTAACATGTTGTAAAGTCAATGTGATACAGTAATTCCCCCTACACATAACTTCATCAATGTATATGAATGACATTAAGGAAAGTAAACAAATTGTGTAATCTTATACATAATTCTATGTTTTGAATAAATAACAATTATTCTAACTACAGAACAGATGATAAATAATAATAATAATAATAATAATAATAATAATAATAATAATGATAATAATAGTAGTGAAAAATGGAATTCATTCAAAATATGAGATAGAAAACACATGTTGTTCAATATTAAATAAATATGTTGTGTTTTTTTTTAATATTGTTTATGTTTATGCGTATGCTAAGGTGTGTGGATATTTTCAAAATGATAGAAATAATCATGAATTTTAAGGAGAGTGTTAAATTGTTAATGGCGAAATATTACAACTAATGACCGTTTATATTTACCATTTAACCAGCCAGTCCATGAGTCAATTCCAACGTAGAACTTCGTACGTACGTATGTACGTCAGCTCAGGTTGCCATACCACATTAGCACAGAGACGCCACTGTCAGTTGAAATCCCATAGTGGTAGAGATAGTAGACATATTAGCAGTAATGGAGAACATTAGGGTTCGAAGATATGATTCAAGAAGTAGAATTCAGTGAGATAACTTTAGAAAGAGAAAGATGGAGATGATGAGGAATTCAGAAGGTTAGGGCTTGAGAGAACACAAAGAATGGATGCACCTGCGCCACTGCAACTGATTTTGAGTCATGTTGTTCAAGGTCTCTTACCATCGGTGACTATCGTCACGCGGGCCCCAACCACGTAGCCTACATCTATCAACATGACTCAGTCCACTTGTCAGTGACTTCATGCCTTTCTGCCATGTTTTGGTTTGGCCGCCCGTAACTTTCTTCCAACCTATTCCTACACCACACTACACCACATAATAGCCGCCGATGATAACAGTAAAACACGCGAAATAGTATAACCTACTAGTATGAAGGAATTTTTTCACGAATAGACAGGACACACTAAATCGAATGTCAGAGCTAATTTTTGTATACCTTTTGGTGTTACTGATAACTCATAAAACAAGCATGCTATGATCTTTCACTAACGTATACTTTCATTTTATCAATGATCTACACAACATTATGTTAAATTTCATTCACATTACAAGTTCTTTTAAAAAAATATATTATGGTTTTTTGAAAATATCACTTCTTTGAAAGATTAATATTTACTTAATTGAAAATAGCCATTTATGTAGAATGTTATGTAGAATGGATCCTCCTCTGATGTGCAATAATGAAAATGAATAAAACAAAACGATCAATTCGTTGGTGTGAATTGTTAGAGGTCATGTGATTAATTCTGGAAGCGTTGGTCTTTTTTTTTTTGAGAAAATAACATGCATATAAGTGAATTACTAAAAACCTGCTGCAAAATAACAACGATTCTCAAACTGAATCAAAGAGCCATATTAATAAACCATTTAGTTAACAGAATACAACACTACCAAGGTAGTATGTCTTGGAATACAACTAGATTAAATACGTGTATATTCTTCAATAGATATTCAAGTCATAACTTAAAGGTTACCAAACGAAACGCTAACAATATATGACAACAATTCATGTCAGAATCAAATCACGTTAGTTTGTTAAACCACTAACCAAAGTGTAAACTGAACAATTATGAAATAAGGAATTCTAAACATTCTTTTAAAAAATTTTGAAAAAGTTATGATATCTGCATCTATATTCTTCGTAAACATTCTTGCCTACAAGATTGTCCAAGCGATACGATAGGTTTTACTGAGGTATTCTTTTTCGTATCCTCAATATAATTACTCACTTGCACAAAATGACTAAGTTGATGTTAGCCACTACAATTCAGGATATTGAGCGACTACTTTCTTTTTCTTTCGGTATTTATTTTCAATTACTTAATCAGGTTGTTTGAAATCCAGTGTAAATCAACTTACAAACTATGTTCTATTGTAGTATTTTCCTGTATATACGTCAGGATGTTAATAACAGTTCAGGAGTGGTAGTTTAGTGTTATAATTACGAGACCTTGACTACCTGAAGCTGACGAAATTCAATAAAACCTAGAATGCCATTTATTAGCTGACGAAATATCCTCCGCACAGTTAAAAAATCTTACATTGATTTTTATTTACCAACTTTGTCCACCTATTTTGCAGCCAATATATTTGACTGTCAGTTTAATAGACAGTATACTTACTACACAACATTTCGCTCTTTATAACTTTATGTTTGTAGAACTTAGTTTCGTTTCTCAATGGGCTGCTGCGAAATAGTAGCACCGATTTTGACTTATAAATGACTGATAATTGTTTACTGAAGAAGAATCAATAGTTAACTATCACCAGAACAGCAGTTATTAAAAACATATTCATATCGGTACATTTCTGTCTGATGCTACAAAAGCCTGTAATAAATATCTGCGCATAAATTTATCATAAAAATTTAATATTAGGTCTATTTAAATCACTGTCACTAGTTAGATTATCTTTAAGAATACCTAATTGGTGAGTATATGTATATATGTGACAGTTATAGAATCGTAAATAGGTACCTTTGTGCCTGGTTTTAGGTGATTTGAATTCAAAAAAAAAAACTATCCTCATCAATAACAAAACACATGAACGAAAGGTGGCATAAGATTGACATGAAGATAGCTTTTAAAATTTTGTATAGAAATGTTCAAGGATGAATTCTGAGGTTTATAGAACCCCTGGCTTATCGTAAATTCAGACCCCCCTCCTCTTTATGTGTAGTACATAAACAATTTGTCGTAACCTTGAATTTATGGCCTGGGGTAATGTGACAATTTCCTATCTTTTCCATACTATGTTAATTTCTCTGTCCTTTATTCACAATGTTTATAAGAACGTCTATTTAATTGACCTACATGAATTTTCAATTGAAATTGCCTTAACAAGTATATGTGTGATCAGACTGTTTGAAATGTTTAACACAAATACATCAGAACATTTTTCACATCAACTAAGTCTTCTCATTGTTTTATTCATATTTAAAAAAGGACTAAGAGTATTTTTATTTAATTAAGTAAATGACATTTTCCCCTTCATTACAAAAAGGTAAATATAGGCTGCCTGAATGGGGTCCGCGAGACGAAAGTCACCGATAGTTAGAGGAGACCTTGAATGACATGGCTCAAAAATAGGTTTGCAATGGCTCAGGTGCATCCATTCTTTGTGTTCGCACAAATCCTAATCTTCTGGATTCGTCAATACCGCTACCTTTGTCTTTCTAAACTTATCTCACTGAATTATACTTTTTGAATAATACCTGACTACTATTAATACCTTTATTACCTCTACTACTATGGGATTTAAATTGACAATAGCGTCTCTGAGCTAATGTGGTATGGCAATATGAACTGAACTGAACTGAACGTACGAAGTTCTACGTTGTAACTGACTGACAAACAGTCCCAGGATAACTAATTTGTGGTTATAAATGATTTCAAAAGGTGCATAAATGTAGAAAAGCATTTCTAGATTAAATATTTTTATTCATACTAATATAGACCATAAACGAACAGCTGAAAATCCCTAAAAATTCAAATACTGAACTGAGTACTAGTTATTCTAAACTATCCATTGATCAGTTATGTAAGTGCATTGCGAGGATGTTGTGAATATTTTTAAGTTTTATTTGTAACCATGAATCTACCAATGTTAGACCACCATTAGAAACGTGGAAGCACTGGACGGCCGTTTCGTCCTGTTATGGGACTCATCAGCTCAGTGGTCCGATGGTTAGGCGTTCGCCTACAATACCAAAGGTCCTGGGTTCGAATCCTGCGGGGTGCAGGAGTCGTGGACGCGCACTGCTGAGGAGTCCCGCACCAGGACGAAACGGCGGTCCAGCGCTTCCAGGTTTCTAATGGCGGTTTAACATTGATCGATTCATGGTTACAAATAAAATTATGTAAGTGTTCATAAATTAATAACCTATTTTTTTTAAAAAAAACAGTACAATAATAATTACCTGGAAAGTACTAAATGACTGAAAACGAGTCCGACAAAATCTGCATAAATACGGTCGTAAAACAGTTGGTTGTGGTGATGTCGCAGGACTAATCAATTGTTCTGTATTCCCTACTCGTGTTGATGATAATTTATTCTGTTTTGAATTGGTGGAGCATGAATCAGCAATGATCGGTTGCATTTGACTTTCGTGTTGTTGTGGTTGTTGGCTTTGTTCTGTCGTTGAAAATTGCGGAAATATTGATCCCAACAGTTTGAGTGCTGGTAGTAAATTGAAAATTGATGAACTATTATTATTATTATTATTATCATTTACAGTAGTATTATTGGTACTGATAGGAGTACCAGTTGAATTCATCTCTAATTTATTCATCGATGGTGATGTAGACGTGAAATTTTGGCTTAAATGTGTTGATAAATTAGTAAGGACACCGGCAGTAGGAAGATTAGACATTGGTGTTGTCGGCGTGGGGAATGAATTTTGTAATGTATTATGATTGGACGCATTTATCAGTGGATCGGATAATGAAGCGGAACCTGAAGGATTAATACAAATCGGAGGAAATGGTATAGATGATGATGAAGGAAATTTTCTATACATATTACTATGAATACTACTAATAAAGCTCGAATTGTTAGTAGTATCATTATCACAATTGTCTGTGATTGTTTTAACAACAGCATTCAAGGCATTCGTTGAAGAAACAGGGGGAGCACTGACTGAATGTGAACTAACATTAGTGGCAGTATTTGACGTAGGTCCAGTGAACAATGGATTCAAATTCAATGACGACTGAATATTCATAGGACTATTAGCCAATGAAGCATACAACATCAGTAAAAGTTGATTGACAGTGAATGGAAATGGTATTGTTTGTGAATTCATTGGCGATAATCCATTTGTTTGTAATAACATTTGAGAAAATGCATAAAGTGCATTTTTATCTATATTGTTGTTGAAATTCTCCATAGATGTTTGATTATCCAATAATACAGGGAAACAATCATTACGCAGTTCTTCTATAGGAGGATTACATGGTAATTTTAATGAGGAGGAATTATTAGGCAAAATTCCACTAGAACTAGAACTCAACTCTTTCACCATGTCGATATGTTCTTTTTTCTTTTGTGATTGACTAGAATTCTGGTGTTTTTGTTGTTGTTGTTGCTGCTGCTGACTATCTCTGAAATCATTCACTGTATTGAACATTGAACAAGCAGCATTGAATAAGTGAGAATTCGATGGCGCGGCTGACAAATCTAATATATTTGAAGTATTCATTAATCGAGGCAATGCTAGGTCCGATTGTTTAATGCCAAATAAATTTGTAGAAGGAGATAATGTCGCTGAGAAATTGTTATTAGTAGTAGTATTTGCACCAGTCAATGAATCCTTGATAAATTCACATGATCCAACTGGTGTAGTACATTGTCTGTTATTATTAGTATTTTTTAGATTGTTACCACTTTTATTGTTTTGATATTCTTCTGAATTATATTGTTCTAATGTCTTAGGAGTGATATTAACAGGAATGTACTGTAAACCATTGGCTGTCACTAATGGTGCAGCCAATATTAATCCAAATCGATGAGCTACAGATGAAAGTTGAGACAAAGTCCATGCTACATCATTACTGAATGATAGATTATTTACACTTTCAATATTTTGATTCATTGCAGTCATTTCATTGGTATTGATTACAAACGATTCTGATTTGTGTGAATTAGCCGGTAGCTGTGAAAGATACTGAGATGTATATAATTGTTGACAATTTGGACAAAAAAGCACTCTTGGTGTTTGATGCTCACAATGATGATGAGTTTTATTATTATTTTGAATATTGGGCATATTGGAGGATTGTGTAGTAGTAGTAGTAGGAGGGCTTAGATGAATGTCAGAAGAATCATTCGGTGTTTTACAATCAGACAAATGATTAGTTTTCATTTTATTTGATGTTGATGTTGGTTGTTTCACAATTGGGGGTGATAAATTATGATTAATAGATTGATTAGATATGGGAGTATTTAAATTCGACTCATTTGCTTGCATGTCAAAATTGAGACGTGATATCATTGGGAGCATAAAGTAGGCTAATGGATTTTGAAATATTTGAGAAAAATATGTAGTATCATTGATTCCAAATAAGTTTAAAAGTGTAGGATTAATTAAATTACCCATTTGAATTTGATCAATCAGACTGTCATTACGTGTATTCACTGGATTTGATTCGGTGTTATTTTCTGTCACCGTACTACTACTACTATACTTAAAAGCGCATACTGAACTGTTTGAGTTGATGGGGAAATTGAAACCCAGTGAATTACTTCCAAGTGATTGAGATGAATTTTGTCGATGATCTAAAAAAAACAAGTTACAAACATGAAGGCACTTAAGTTACAGCATGAAATCGAATGAATATATAGTGTCTTAATTGCTCAAGTTGTACAACTAACAGCTTACGGAATATCAGGTTGTTCTTATCAGTAATAATAATAGGTAGTCAGATAGCCAGAATAACCATGTACAAAATTACTTTAAAATTGTACATACACTTCATTTAAACTAATTTCTTCGAATGAATAAGTGGTCAATTCACTGAAGCATCAATTTTCAAACAAACAACACTATGGACAGTTGTTAATCTCATTATTTACTAACCATAGAAATAGTTTAATGTTTTACTTTTCGTAAATAAAATGTATGTTTTTTTCTTTAAATGAAGAACTGGAACAATCTTAGTCAGTTCATCACATTTATTTCTAAATTAATTGGTAAATTATAACATTCATAAAGTTCTCGGGGGATGATTTGACTTGAGTTTTACGGGAAGAAATCAGAAACAAAACTTAATTAGCGACGTGCAAACGATTTGTAAAATTTCAAAACGGCTAATCTTAGGAATATGCTGTAGGACGAAGTAGCAAAAATATCATAATTTATTCGGATTGAAAAGGATAACAGTTTATACACTAGTCGTTTGACATAAATATGAATGAACTCTTGAAGCTACTAATAGGGAAGTTATAATCAGTTATGTATTGGAAATGTGATATATCAAGTCAATGATAGCAGATGATGACCTCACAATGTAACAACTTGACTAAGTGGTCAAAAGGAAAAACTAACACACCAACAGTTTCTGAGGTGCCTGATCATTACGTCGAGTCCCATGTGGAGTGGTTGATGTTACAATCTATCCAGTAGTACTTGCTTTTTAATGGTCAGTTTTAAGTATAAGCCTCAGTAGTATCATGTTCATAAAAAGTTTATTCTTCTTAGGTAAGACGATTCTGGAATTTAGTGATCCGATCGCTATTACAAAGCGTTTATTTACAACCTATGAGAAATCGAGCCCCAATGGAAACAAACATCATTGTTTTTAAACATTTGAAATCATCAGTCAATCATTGTTAGACAGTGTTCACTAGTGACTAGATTCGTGAGGAAATCTTCGGAGTTCTGGTTAAGAAGACGTGACCAATGGAGTTCAAACCTGTCGGATGTAGGCAGTTACTACCAAAGACAAATGGGTGAAGTCGCGCAAAATCCGTAGAACAACATTAACACCGTTGGATGCCGGCCCAGTGGTCCGATAGTTAGGCGTTCGCGCACAATACCGAAGGTCCCGGGTTCTAATCCTGCGAGGTGCATTAGTCGTGGATGCACACTGCTGAAGAGTCCCATACCAGGACGAAACGGCCGTCTTTCAGTGCTTCCAGGTTTCTAACGATGGTCTAACAATGATTGATTGATGATTTCAAATGTGTAAAAACACAAAACCTCCAAAACTCTGCCTGAAAACATACATCATTGTAACGACAGTTTTGATATGCTTCGACTTAGACTATGTATATATATATATATACTTTTACAAGCGAAAACTTTTTCTTGCAATTCGTAGTATCCTAGTTTTGATCAATCGATGTAGTCAGCTTTTCTTAAGAGAAACTTTCCTCCTCTTTATTTTCTTTTTTTGAAATTAAAATCATTTAAAAAAAAACACACAATCTAAGGATTTTTTAAACTAAGTTTTTATCTAACTAATATCTAGAAATGGCTATTCTCTTTTGTTTGTCTACTATTTTTCTTCTACCGATTTAAATAGTTTTCACTGTTGGTTTTACTTTAAGAGAAGCAGAAAAAAAAACTTAACAATTTTTACTTTATCAACTAACTAACTCATTTATTGAGCCATTTAAATGTTTCACAAAATTTTATTTTGTGCAGTAAAATTTATGGTAAGATAACTAATCTATCTCTATCTATCTATCTAGCTTGCTATCTATAGTGATCACTCGTTCCAAAGTTGGTCACTCTCTAGCTCTTGGTCTTGGTCTCATCGCGTTGCCCAATTCGTATAATTACTTGCTAACAGCCTTTGATTGTGTATATTGTAGTATATTTCACTATGTTCACACTAAGTACACACACATATACATGTAAGCTTATACACAGACATTGCCTTCACCACATACACACACGCACACATTCATCTTCATGGAAGAAATGAAAAAAAAGTAAAGCGATTGCCATCTGATAACGGATTTATCTAAATAAACAATCTGAGAGAAACGTGAATATATATATATAGAGAGAGAGAGATTAGATAAAACATCATAAGAACAAGAGATAAGTGGAATTGATAAGTGAAGGAAATGAGGCCATGCAAAGATAAGTAGAAAAGATAAGCAACCGAATAGAGAGCGAGATTGAGAGCGAGAGATAGATAGAGAATAAAGGCGAGTCTACAACAAGATTGAGAATTAACACAACAGAAATTATTTTTGGGGTTGGCAGGAGACGACGGATAAATAGATAGATAGTTAGATAGATAGATAGATAGTTAGATAGATAAATAGAAAGACAGGGGAAAAAAACTGAATTAGGGTGGTGTTAGCAATTTGGAAAAAAAATAATCATAGCTAGATCCTAACATTGTACCAAGTCATTTGTAGCCTGTACATGTTAAGTACTGAAGTATTGTTATTTGCATACATATAAACCATAGCAAACGCCTCCCATTATTATTATGATTATCATTATTATTAGTAGTATGAATATGATTATTATCATTACTGATGTTACACTAGTCTCATATATAAAATGTCCTTTATTATATATATA
>CALYCR020000271.1:0-14621 GCA_944470395.2 Schistosoma turkestanicum | reverse complement strand
TAAGCGGATGCAAATAAATGTGAAGGCACTACAAGGGTTTACACATTCGATACATAGCGGCTACGTTTGACGGGATCTGGTCGCCAACATTTGGTTTTAGCGCGGAAGGGTTGACGAACAGGAAGCGACCAATGAAGCTCGAGTTGTCACCGATAGTCTTCTACGTTGAACTGTACCAGTAGTAACGTGCTAGGTTTGCTGCCCAAGTTGATGTGCCAAGTTTGTCTATCGGGTTGGCATGCCACACCAGCGTGGCTCGTATCCAGAGTCTGAAGATTGCGTTCGTAGGTGTTCGGACCAGATAAAGCTGCAGACGTAGGACGGAACCAGATTGAGCGAAGGAGCCAGAAACGATCAGTGCGAAACCATTCGTATACCAGACATATTCGTAACCAGAAAATCGACTGAGTGCATTGACAAGATCGTGGGTGATCAGGCCAGCTTTCGCCAAGTTTGACTGAAGTCGACGGTTCCAACAGGACAATGGTTGGAGGTATAGGCTCGGGATAAAAAAATAGAAGAAAAGGGAGAAAAGTGTAGCATGCATGTAGTATGAGTGTAAAATCCTATGCCGAACCCGTGGTTGATTGGTATTTAGTCGAGAAAGCGTACAAGTAGGCGTACGCGGCGACCGGCACGCGAGACAGTAGCCTCGTGCGTACCTCGTGATCCTGCATTCTCATCCGCAGACAAGTGCGGCGTGGTCTGCTGATTTGGACGTGAGAACGGGGTCTCATCCGTAGATGGTGCAGATGGCGCGTGCTGCTGACTGGGACGTGAGAATGAGGTCTTTGGTTTATCTAGCGTGTGATCAGAAGGAAAAATAAGGATCCCGCTAGTGAGTTGGACGAGTCCAGCATTAAATCTCGATTTACCAGGTAGGGCACTGTCATTGACGTGCGCTGGTATGAGACGATCAATGCTGACTGTGTCCATCAACCTTGAACGTCTTTTCGTGACGGGAGATCACGTGAAAAGATCCTTCGTAAGGTTGTTGAGTACCGAATCTACTAGTAAGAAAACTTGCGGACAGGTAAATAACTCTCGAGGGAGAGCTACCTGTCGATGTTATATTCGAGTTCACACCGGAGGCAGTATTCGCATCTACGCAGATAGTCGTTGGACGTAATCTGGTATACATAAAATCGCTGCTCCGTGGTGTGAAGAAATTCCCCAGGCAGATGCAATGTCGTGCCGTATATGAGTTCGAAGGCGGAACATTGGATATCTGCCGTTGCTGCTCCGTAATCGCCATGTCGTCTCCAACAAATGCCATCTTTCTGAGAACCAAGTGGAGAGAGGAGTCTTAAGGACTGTGAGAAAGACGAAGTAATACATATAGCAAATAAACTGTCAAACTCACGCTTAGCGAAAACTAAGTTGTCCAGTGCCAGTCGGCGAGGTTTTGCCGTGACTGGGGGTCTGCAGGTGACGATGTGGCTTACCACATAATTAATCACCAGTTGAATCTCCTCGGTTTCGTTACTTTGGGGAATTTATCGAATATAACATGAAATAAATAGTAATTTAAAAATATACATATTAATGATTCGGTACATATCTGTTTCCGCGTTAAAAACCATGGATTTGATATTCGACGAAGTATCCATTAACGCAGCCTACGTGAATCGAATAGCAATTCATAGTGCTGCAATGGATCGATACCGAGTATGGCTATGGGGACATCAGAAGGGATGAACGTCCATAGATACTGTCGTCTGATACTCAGGTTGATAGTTAGCTGTCGTATACCGTAGGTAGGAATGACAGAGCCATTCGCAGTGCGTGGTCGAAGCATCGTAGCTGATGACTTACTGCTACCAAACGATACGACAGAAACTTGGGCACTTGTGGCCATCAAGTACCTAGCGTTAGTGCAAAAATTGAGCACGTAAAATAAACTAACAACCTGAAGTGACGTTGAGGAGACAGGTGAAAATGCCATGACCTGCACCTCGGAGTCTATTATTATAGCTATCTACCATTTCGAAAATTTGTTGCAAGTATAAAATATATTAAAAACATTATTTATAGTATTGCAACATTATAAAAATAGTGGTAGATGAATAATAGACTCACCGTAATTGAGTTCTTTTGAAGAAACGTCAGTCTCACCAATTTTAGTGAGCGAGTCCGGAAACGAGCTTGAATATGCCCACCACTAAATGTTCCATACGGTCGCGTGACGAAAAGGAGAACAAAATAAATCCATAGTTCAGTGGTTTATTGAAGGAGAACGTTGGCATTACATAGGGAGCAGCAAATGGAGAAACATGGCGGCAACGCGAAGAGAACGTTGCGCGCAATAAGTAGTAGAAGTGTTTTTGGTACACTTAAACACAGCGAGTACAATAATGTTCACATTTCAAAAATCGCATTTTCTTCGTAGAAGCGTTCCACTACAAGTTCAGGGCCAAAAGATAAACAAGGAAGAAATAGATTGTTTATAGAAAATTTCGAAAGTGAAAGCTCTGAGGAAAAGCGGGCGGGGAATTTACATAAAAATTATTATTGTTACTGATAGTGTTGTTACTAAATCATACGAAATGACTATTCATATCATCAACGTTTTCGATGACATGAAATTCGCGATGGAAAAGGAATCAAAAAACAGTCTATCATTCCTGCATGTATTAATCACCATAACTAACACAAAAAAACTGGAGACTCAAGTATTTCGTAAGCCAAAACACAGACGTAATTCTCAACTACAGTAGCAACACTGATAAACAAGAGTGATCGAATGCGGATATGAAAGTACAGATTTACAAAGCAATGAAGTGATTTCTAAACTTGAGGATCATTTGGAACTCGAAACAACTGTTAGCCAACACCGAAGTCAGAATTTTCAATACCAACGTCAAAACAGTTCTACCGTATGGAGCTGAAATTCACAGAACTACGAAAGTCATAATGCAAAAGATTCAGTTCGGTAAACATTCTAATACTTAGATGCCATAAACTTAATAGCAAAATGAATACATTTAGTAGTATACGAGCTTGAAGTATTTTTGAAATTCGTATCTCATCAGGGAACTAACTGATAATGTGTTAAGAAAACATAAAAGTTTAAAATTCATTACAATAAAATTGTGTTCTTTTGGCATAGCTAGCTGTCTTCAGAATTGGAAGAGTTAATTTCATATTGAGTACAATAAGAGACTTACAATCACCAAGCCAGAATAACATTTTTCCAAATCAATCAAATGTTATTGTAAAAATAGTTTTCTGAAGAATTTAGTGTTGTATTACAATATACATCAGTTTGTAGTTTCTCAGCTACACGTCTGATGACCTGTTCCGTCGTCAAAAGAGAAAGTAATTAACGAAGAACAAGGAGGTCGCAGATAGGGAAATGAGTTTGAATTTTTTCTTATCGAGATAAAACCTGGCTGTAAACCCATGTTTGTCTTGTTGAAAGACCGTAAGGCAAATTTTCATTGTGAATATTTCAAATCAACGATTCATTAGTGTCAAGGAGACTTGAAGTGGAACTATGTCCTAATTTCATGGGACATATTTTGTAGAATCCTTTTTGAATGTTTTGTGTTTTGGAAAATCCCTCCATGTTTACATATTTTTGTTATGACATGACGGACCTTTTCTGTTGACATTTTTGGTATTTTATTTAATTCCAATTTGAGATTTTATCATTGTATATTGTTATTCTTTCTATATTTTGTACTTATATTGAAGTTTTTATGTTTGCTTCTGAACTGTACATATGTTGTTTAAATTTGATATAATATGGCTACCGCCACATTTTTGGATTGATATCGTGCAGTATAGGAGTTCACCTAGACCTCGGAACCTTGATACTCATTCAGAGTAATTTTGAATTGGAAGGCGTAAATTTCGTTAGGTATTGTTTGTATTTCCATTTATTATCTATTAATAGACCATTTTCACCTAGAATTATTGTGTTTTATATTCAAAATTGGGAAGTGCGTCCGACATACGTCTATTGGAATCGAATTGAACTGCCACGATAGAAAATCCAATTACATATTTATGAGTGGTTTTAATGGCAACACAAATATAGGTTATAAAAAATTAGTGAAATACTTCGTATATCTTGCAAATGCATGTCATTGATAATTCAAAGTCAAGTAGGCAAAGCAGTGTCAACGATTTTCGATGACAGTTTGTTGTTATCGAATTTTGTTTAGCAAAATACTAGTAGGTTGCGAAGTGATATTTGGTGAAGTGCGATTATAATACACGATTATGTCACGAAATTCATCCTTTTATGCAATTAATAAACCCAGATTTTTCAAGGCCAAAATATAAACAAGGGGGAAAAAGACTGTTGATAGAACATTTCGAAAGTGAAAGCTCTGAGGAAGAGCGGGCGAGGAATTCACACGAAAAATATTATTGTGATTGATAGTGTTGTTACTAAATCATACGAAATGACGAATCGTATCAACAACGTTTTCGATTATGGAGCAGCAACGGCAGATATCTAACTTTCCGTCTCTGAACTTGTATATGACACGACATTGCATCTGCCTATGAAAACTGTTTACACCACGGAGCAGCGATCTTATGTATATCGGATAACGTCCAACGATTATCTGCGTAGATGCGAACACTGCCTCCGGTGTGAACTCGAGAATTATATACCTGTCCATCTGTTTTCATACGAGTAGATTCGGTACTCAACAGCCTTACCAACGATTTTTTCACGTGATCTCTCGTCATGAAAATACCTTCAAGGTTGATAGACACAGCCAGGATAGATCGTCTCATGCCAGCGCACGTCAACAACAGTGCCCTACCCGATAGATCGAGATTCAATGCTAGACTCGTCCAACGCAATAGCGATAGCCTTATTTCTATTTCTGATCCCACGCTAGATGCATCAGAGACATCCTTAACACGTCCCTGCAAAACAGGACGCGTCATCTGACTTATCTACGGATGAGACTCCGGTCTCACATCCAGATTAGTAGACCACACCGCCCTCGACTTCGGATGAGATTGCAGGTTCACGAGGTACGCATGAGACTAACGTCTCGCTTTGTGTTTTGCCGTTAATAGTGTATATGCGTTGTTTCTAAGTCTGTAAGCAGTGTCGTGGTTCATAGTTGGGCGGTATTTTACGAACGAAAGACCATTTATTAGTTTATAGAGGAGCATTAGGTTGTTTTTGAGACGACGGCCCCATAGAGGTTCTAGGGAAAGTTGCTTGCATCTTTCTGTGTAGTCGAGGTTATGGCTCAATCCGAGCAGTCGCCGGGTGAAGCTTCTTTGTACATTTTCTACTCGCATTTTGTCCATGATATTCATGTTTGAAAATATGAGTGAACAATATTCAAGTGTGGGCCTTATACAGATTTTGAAGAGAGTAAGCTTAGCCTCACTTGTGAAGAAGTTCTTGTTTATAAACCCAATTAGTCGTCTAGATTTAGAGATAATATTTGAGGCATGTTCTTCGAATTTTAGGCTTTTAGAGTAACTAATACCAAGGTCACGCGCTGATATGAGTGTCTGAACTCTACATTTTTGTAAGTAGAGTGGTGTATCAAGGTGACGCTTGCTAAAATGCATTATGCCACATTTGTTGTGGTTAAACGGCAGTTGCCATGTCTCGCTCCAGGTACTTAAGTTATCAAGATCACTCTGAATCTTAGCTATATTTTCGTCCAGATCTTCAGGCTTATAGCTGTATACTATTTTCAGATCATCAGCATATAAGTATGCTCTTCCAAATTTAATAGTATTACATATGTCATTTATGTACATTAGAAACAAGAGTGGATCTAAGACACTTCCCTGGATAACCCCACTGGTTATTGGTCTTGGTGATGAAAGAGAGTCGTTGTACTTTATCATTTGTCAATGCACTCAGTCGATGTTCTGGTTACGAATATATCTGGTTTCGCACTGGTCGTTATCATCGTTTCCGGCCCCTTCGCTCAATCTGGTTCCGTCCAACGTCTGCAGCTTTATCTGGTCCGGACCCCTACGAACGCAATCTTCAGACTCTGGATACGAGCCACGCTGGTGTGGCATGCCAATTCAATAGACGAACTCGACACGTCAAATCGAGCAGCAAACCTGGCACTTTACTACTGGTACAGCTCAATGTAGAAGTCTATATGTGACAACACGAGCTTCATTGGTCGCTTCCTGTTCGTCAACCCTTTCTCACTACAAACAAATGTTGGCCGACCAACCCCCCCCCTGAAAGCAGCCGATATGTATCGAAAGTGTTCACCCTTTCTAGGGGACACTTTGTAGTGGATCGCTTCTACGAAGAAAATACGATTTGGGAAAAATATGCATTATTTTACTCGTTTTGTTTAACTTTACCAAAAACACTTCTACTACTTCTTGCGCGCAACGTACTCTTCGCGTTGCTGCCATTTTTCCTAATGCGCTGCTCCCCATATAATGCCTAATTTCTCCTTCAATTAAATACTCAAACACGGATTTATTTTGATTTAAATGACGGGATAGTATGGAACGTTTAGTGGTGATCATAGTCAATCTGGTATCTCTCACCACTAAATATTCATGGTCTGTTAACAACTTCGACGATAAGTCTAGATATAAGGTGGACTCAAAAATGCATACGGATTGAGTCGGAGTTCCAGTTATAGAATTTAACAACAGTACCAGTTTTTTGAACGTGGTGATTGTGCCACAGATACAGAAAGAAATTGGTAGTCTGTTCTACAATAGATTGTACCATGTTACGAAGAAATTATGAAGCACCGACATTGTGTTTTGCAAAATTAAGTGTATATACGTTTGTAGATGGATTTTCTACCCTAGCAGTTCGCTCCGTTTCCAATAGGTGCAGGTTGGTACTCAACGTACCAGATCCAAAACCAAAACACAATAATTCTGGGAGAAAATGGTCTTTATTCATTATGAAATGGAAATACAGACAATTACCCAACTATTATTACACCTTCCAAGTCCAATTTACCCTGGTGGGTATGCGTTTCTGGAAGAATAAGTGCTTCCAGTCCGAATTACTACGGTATCAAACCCAAAATGGCTGTAGCCGTATTAAATATCAAATTTAAACAACATATGTACAGTTCAGAAGAAAACATAAAAACTTCAATATAAGTACAAATTATAGAAATAATAACAATATACAATGATAAAATCTCAAATTGGAATCAAATAAAGTACCAAAATGTCAACAGAAAGAGTCAGTCATATCATAACACAAATATATATACATGGAGGGATTTTCCAAGAAACAAAACATTCAAAAAAGATTCTACACCGGCCGGCGAAATCCCTCCATGCAAAAAACAAGCCCTTCCTGACACTTCAATTTAGGGTTCACTCTCATCCCCTAATCCACACCGGAAGAACGAGTAGGACTTACAGCAGTACGCCTACCCGCCCTCCAACATGGATATGACCTTTAAAGCTAACAATGTACCTGTACCTTCCCATCAGGTCCTTGATTCTCCTATCTATCGTAGCATGACCTAACGGAAGTATAAACCTTATCCAATTAACCCACATGAACATGTACAACACGTCGTAAAGCTTGTCATAGCCTATCCGGGATTTACATTACATATCATGGGGACGAGTCGTCAATCCACCACTACTTGCTCCGAACGGCAGATACAATGAAGTCTGTGATGCTGACTTATCGACAGAAGTTCTTGACCTATAGATAATATGCAAGGGTGGGATTTCCAATTTCGATATTTCCTCGTCTCCCGGAGACTTTAAGTGGCATAACATGGGACCAATATTTATCTCTCCATCTCCTGATACAGAGGAGGTTTGATCAGCATTCGTCATCGTCGGCAACTCATTTGCCACATCAATGGCATCCAGATTATTATCATCTTCATCATGATTCCGTTCTGTCAGACAAGTCGCGTCGTTTCTGGCTGCACTAGCATCCATAGAGTGAAACTGTTCCATTTTTGTATAACTCATCTCGCTACATGAAAGAACAGCATTAGTATCGCAATCCAAAACCGATAAACTCACTTGTTGTTCTTCATGTTCCGTTTCAGAGACACAAGACATATGCACATCGATAGCGTCCTTATCATTCAACACTGTAGACTGGCTGTTACCGTCAGACGCTTCCTTTTCATGTTCACTCGACTGACAGTCAACCGAAGTAGGAACACGTACAGTTACACAACCTTGTGTATCCTCAATCAACTTAACATTCGCGGCAGGGTCCGATGACGTCAAAACACTAGAAGGCTCATTCGATGAAGTTGATCGACTAGTCACTATAGATGGATTGCTCACACTTTCTGTCTCTTTATTATCGCTGTCACTACTAAGATTCTGATGACTACTATTTCCATTGCTAGTCATAGCATCCGAAAGAGAACGAAGTTTAGGCTTCTTAATAATAGTAGCATCATGTTGTTTCCTATGCTTCTTAGCTTCGGTAGCAGTATGTGAGCGTAACCTACGATCATTTCGACGACGATGAGTGTCTTTCAACTTCCATCTATCACTATTACTCGCAGGAGTATCAATGCTATTATCATTAGTAGCCGCAACTGTACAAGCAGCAGTACACTTCTCATGACATCCACTCGACTCATGTACAGTGACCAACTCTACTCGATCAAGATTACTTTCCTTACTAGGAATGCCCTTAACCTCTTCTATTTTGTCACTGTTGATAGTGGTCATCCCGATACCTGTAGTACAAGTCAAAGATGGTGGAGTGTGACAGGTGGACAATTCCATGCTTGATTCCTCATGCTGCATATTCAACACAACAGCATGTCCATAAAACCTAGATGACTCCTCATTGCACTTATGGTACCGAATGTTAGCCCTCACAGTACTGCCATCACTGTGGATAAAGCTATTGCCACCGACGCCTACATTCTCCACGTTCGAACATCCAATTTCGTCTTGATCCGAAGTACTCAAAAAAAGCTACATTAGCAACATCAACCGACGAAACAGCACTACCTATAGTGATTGCACTATCGTTACCATCACGTTTATTATTTACATCCACTACGCTATTAAGAGATACATCGGGTTTCACCTCCACCTTGGCGTTATTGTTGTTTACAATGACGTTCCGACTATTCACAGTTAATGACGAGTTGCGAGATAGTTTGCATGCAGGCTTTAAAGCTAAGCTACCACTGCTGCCACTTTCACTAGCACTATCAATGTTGCTGTGACTACTTGGACTAGTATATGACCGTCCATCCGTTGAATGTAAACAAACATCAGCAGGGCGCGCTAAGCTGCTATTATCTTCCGCTTCAATATCATGATGCTCCGTAGAACTAGATACAGTAGCCCGCAGACATCCTGATTGCTCAGCAACATGATGTGCTGTGTCACTATTTACGCTAGTTGTCCTAGGATCAACTCTAGGTCGTGTTAAATAATTTACCCTACGTGAAGGGTTCCGAACATAAGCTTTATTCCATACAGCCAAACCTGTTTTGTCCTTATTCATATTCACTGTACTCATTAACCTCTGTTTGCTCGAATCCAAATAACCGTTCCTTGCATTTCGAGCAGTTAAGAAGCTTCTACCATCACACACCTCGGATCCGTCTTGATGCCTACTCTTTTTGCCTTTTTCTTTCTTTTCCATACTCAAAAAAGCCATCTTATCTGCTACACAAACCGACTTCTCACTAGGATACACATCAAGGGGTTTTAAACCATCAGGGTCACATACTCGGTCTTCAGGAGGATATATCTTTCTGATACAATTAACGACTCTCTTAAGTTCCAGGCGTGAGGTAGGTGCAAACGCATTCGAAGAATTCCCATGTCTCGCACCCAGATGACTAATAGCTTCCGTATCATGTCCTGTTTTTGCCCGATTAGCTAAACTTCCGAATCTACTACTAGCTATCCTAGCACGAGACATAATAAAGTCAGTCAATTAATTGAAAGTAGGCTCTCTTTCCTCTTCGACCCACTTAATTCCCAGCTCTGCCCACTGAACATGCATTCGATGAGGTAAGAGCCTAACTATTCGCTCTAAAGTTACTAGAAAATTTAGTTCTGCAATACAATTTAATTGTTCCATAGTTAGAGCAACTTTTTGCATCTTAATTGCTAAATCCGACAATTGTTTTGGGTCATTGTAATCCGCATTCCCAGATCTAAACAAGTCATCCAGAGTTTCACGAGCTATTACATGCGATTGTCCGAAGAGCTGATTTAGAATTGCCTTAGCCCTTTTATATCCCAGGTGGGATTCCATTATAAGGCATCCTTCAATCGCATTTCTCGCCTTTCCATTACAGTAATGAATTAAATACAATAAACGCAGATAATCATCCATAATTCTAGGTTCTATAAACGTTTCAAGTTGTCTTATAAACTTAATATAATCACGGTGTTGTCCACAAAAATAATTTAGTTCAACCTTTGGCAATTCTAAGCCAACTACCGGTGTCCTAAACATCAATTCTTTCCCAGGTACCTTGGAGTTCTCGTCCAAATCTTGTTCCTTAGTGCCTTCTAAGGGTGACTTACATTAATAAGTACTAAGCATAGTATCATCCTTAGTAGAGAGTGAACACATTAAACATGAAGTATCATAAACAACTTGCCTTGCTGTGGTGTTTGAATGAACTAGTAACTTCTTGTTGTTAGAAAATGCTTGATTTCGAATTCTAAATACAATACATTCGTTTGTGCAGCTCTTTAATTCTTGATTCATATACTTCTAAGCATCACAGTGGCGTCGCGATGGAACTTGTAATGGAACAGCTAGATATTCATTCTACTATTGAAGCTTTTGAAGATTATTTGGAAAGGTTTGAAATCTGGAGTATGACCAGGAAAGATGTCAAAGATGATCAAATTGTGGCTCATTTCCTAACATTCATGGGAAAAGAAGCGTACAGCTTATTAAAAACTTTGGCATATCCAGAGAAACCTATTTCACTTCCCTATGCAATGCTAAAGGAGTTATTATTGAATCATGTAAAGTGCCCTGGTTTTGAATGCCGTGAAAGAGCGAAATTTCATAAGATGATTCGTCAAAATGACCAAAATGTTAAGGAATTCATTCTTGAATTGCAGAAACAGGCTGTCAAATGTAATTTTGGTGATCAACTTCATGTGCAGCTGAGAGACCGATTAATTGCAGGAATTAACATACCTAGTTTGGA
This sequence comes from Schistosoma turkestanicum, assembly GCA_944470395.2. Taxonomy (NCBI): domain Eukaryota; kingdom Metazoa; phylum Platyhelminthes; class Trematoda; order Strigeidida; family Schistosomatidae; genus Schistosoma; species Schistosoma turkestanicum. The sequence continues at coordinate 3,501 of CALYCR020000271.1, read as the reverse complement.
AAGAGAGCTGTTAAGAATGTCAAACTGTTCCTTTCAAGATGTTAGAACTGCGTGCATTAACTACGAGGCGTTGAATGAACTTGATATTCAGTCGACGAAGATTTCCAATACTTTGATTAGTTGTCATGATGAAAAACAATCTCAGGGTCAATCAAAATTGTGTTCGTTTAACAGAGGTTCCGATTCTCGTGTAAAAATGAACGGTGTCTCAAAAAAGAATTACAAAGGAAATCAAAAAGGTGAGACCAAGTTTGGCAAATGTTTATCATGTGGAAAACTTCATTCTCGTTATTATTGTACATTTCGTAATGCTAAATGTTTTAGATGTGGTAAGATAGGACACATTCAAGCAGTATGCAAAGCTACTGTTCATTTTGCCTCAAGTAGTACTAAAGCTTGTAATTTAGATTCCAATAATTCAGCTGATTCTAATGATCATTTATCTTTAACTACCATTTCGAAAGGTAATGCTCATATTCAAAAGCGACTATATACATCACTTGGTTCATTTCATGACTTTATTGTGGACACAGGCAGTATAGAGTCCATTATTTCATTCAAGAATTTGAAATTGTTAGGTCCGAACGTTGTGATACGACCCACTGATGTATCAATATTGGGGATTACTGGACACAGACTGCCTATACGAGGATGTTGTGAATTGCTAATAAGAGATGATGATTCCTCATACATACCATGTGAATTCTTAGTTAGCGAAACGGGACTGTCAATACTGGGTTTAAAGAATTTGAAAAGGCTTAAAGTGGAGTTGTCTCTCCTAGTTTCTAAAGAAAGTTCTGATGCTTTACTTAAAGATTTGATAGCCACGTGTGCTAAGTGCAGTGGAAGTATGAAAATGGTTCAGCACGGGACTGCCAAGCAAATTCAACATGTTGACTACATTTCTCGACAGTCATTAAATGCAGATATTTGTCGTACAGCAAAGAATTGCGAAAAGTTTCATAAGCTGAAAAATCAGCATTCGAGGTTGAGTGATTCTATTGCCGCCTCAACATTTAATGAGCTGGAGAGGGGAGTAGATACCTTTCTACTGCAATATAGAAATGCCAGACATTCGGTGACGAAAGAGACTCCATCAAAACTATTAAAAGGAAGAATTCTTCGGTCGAATATGAGATGTTTGGAGTCTGCAGAAGTTACATATTATCGTGGCAATGAACTTCGACCATCCACGGGGATCGTTCAGAAGAATGTCGGGAAATCTATGGTGCGACTTCTAGATATCAATGACTTAAGTACACACAATCGACATGTTGATCAAATACAATTCCAAGAGCCAGGTGAGTCTGTTCCAATTCCGGTTGTTAATTCTAATACTAATGAGAGCATTCTAGATAATACAGAGCCTTTATCCAATACACTGTCGGACAGACACAGGATGAATCTGAGAAGAAGATGTACAACTGATTACAGACATATACATTCCAATTTAAGCGGTGGCGGATGTGGTGTTTGAATGAACTAGTAACTTCTTGTTGTTAGAAAATGCTTGATTTCGAATTCTAAATACAATACATTCGTTTGTGCACATCTTAATTCTTGATTCATATACTTCTAAGCATCACACTTGCGTTCAGGGATTCTTCACGGGCTTCAACCCTTGATTTGATTTCTTTCGAGAACTCATAATAAATTGGAATTCAACAGAAAGTAAGTAACAGATAAAAATATAAAATTTTCACCGGTAAATCTTCTTCGTCAATGAAAAATCCAAAAGAAAACCAAAAGATCGTTTTCCAAAATACAGTCTAAACAAAATAAACGATAAGTAATCCAAAAATTCTTCTTGCAGGAAGTGTTTCCAGATTGTAAACGATGAAAATTCCAAAAGTTTATTTTTCTTAACTCCGCCAGTAGAACCTTAGGGGCTACTGCCGGTCCCAAGCCCGGATAAAGGAGGAGGGTTGGACATGGGGTTGGCGGCCCCATTCCGTTGAAATCTAACTTGCCAAAAAAACGCTAACCAGGAAAAATAATTCAAACCATTTTAACTCTGCCCTGGGAGTTGGAAGAAGAATTATGACGCCTCGTGATGAAAGCCGAGTCCCCTCGGAAGTCACGGGGCCGATGCCTCTTCTGACAACCAGAGCAACCATTTTTTTAGGTACATGGAACGTTCGTACATTGTGGGAGACTGGAAGACTATTTCAAGTTGCGGCAGAAATGAAAAGATACAACCTCGAGGTGCTCGGCATCAGTGAAACACATTTGACACAGGTAGGACAACTGAGACTTGCTTCAGGGGAACTGCTGTTATACTCTGGTCATGAAGAGGAAAACGCTTCACATACACAAGGAGTTGCACTGATGCTGTCCAAACATGCACAAAAGGCACTGATAGGATGGGAATCTCATGGGCCGAGGATCATTAAAGCATCCTTCAAAACAAAGAAAGAGGACATTACAATGAACGTCATCCAATGTTATGCACCTACCAATGACTACAATGACGACGTTAAAGATCAATTCTACGAAAGGCTGCAGTCAATCGTCGATAAATGTTCACCAAAGGATTTGACGATTCTTATGGGAGACCTGAATGCCAAGGTTGGAATGGACAACACTGGATATGAAGACATCATGGGACGACATGGACTGGGAGAAAGGAACGAAAACGGTGAGAGATTTGCAAACCTATGTGCCTTCAACAAACTGGTCATCGGTGGCACAATATTCCCGCACAAACGCATTCACAAAGCCACATGGATTTCACCGGATCACACTACTCAAAACCAAATTGACCATATCTGTATCAACAAAAAGTTCAGAAGGACCATGGAGGATGTGAGAACCAAGAGAGGAGCTGATATAGCTTCAGATCACCACTTGCTGATCGCCAAAATGAGATTGAAGCTAAAGAAGCACTGGACAACGGGGCAGACAACATCACAGAAGTTTAATACGGCCTTTCTTCGGGATACCGTAAAACTCAACGAATTCAAGATAGCCCTCACCAATAGGTTCCAGGCCTTTCAGGATCTACTCAATGGAGAGGAAGCAACATTGGAGAACAATTGGAAAGGGATTAAGGAGGCAATCACTTCAACATGTCAGGAGGTCCTTGGTCGCAAGAAGCACCATCACAAGGAATGGATCTCTGTTGGTACTCTTGAAAAAATTCAAGAAAGGAGGAACAAGAAGGCAGCAGTGAATGTCAGCCGAACAAGAGCAGAGAAAGTTAAGGCGCAAGCCGAGTATACAGAAGCAAACAGGGAAGTGAAGAAGAGCATCAGAGCTGACAAACGAAAATATGTGGAAGATCTAGCAATGACGGCGGAAAAGGCTGCAAGAGAAGGAAACATGAGACAATTGTACGAAACAACAAAGAAGCTCGCCGGAAACTATCGTAAACCAGAACGACCAGTGAAAAGCAAGGAAGGGAAAATAATCAGCAACACTGACGAACAGCGAAATAGGTGGGTGGAGCACTTTAAGGAACTATTGAATCGACCAGCTCCACTGAACCCACCCAACATCGAA
>CALYCR020000270.1:0-19952 GCA_944470395.2 Schistosoma turkestanicum | reverse complement strand
GCTTCTTTTCGCTATCTGAGACTTGTCTTGGTTAATTCGTAAACCAAACTCATCAATTCGCCTTACGACCGCCTCCACGTGCCTCACATGTTCTGCCTCTGTACGACTATATACGACCAAATCATCGCCATAAACCTCGACATTCTCCAGGTTTCTGAGCAGCAATGTCATTAGTCTTCGAAACGTAAACGGTGCGCCCGCCAATCCAAAGGGCATTCGTTTAAATTGATACTGCTTTTCCCGTACGACAAATGCCGTTTTGATGCGATCACTGTTTTTTATTGGTAGCTGCCAATAGCCCGACCGTAAATCTAACACTGTGAACACCGTAGCACTCTGTAGACGAGCTATGTTCTCCGCTATTGTTGGCATTGCACATGGTTTTATTTCTGTCACGTTATTCAGTCCTCTAAAGTCAACACAGAATCCATACTTTCCATTTGGCTTCTTTACCAAAAGTACCGGTGAGCTGTACGGGCTATCGGCTTCTTCAATTATACCTGCTTTTAACATCTCCTATACCTGCTGGTTTATCTCAGCTTCCAAATGTACGGGGACCCGTCGTGTTGTGAAGATGGTTACTTCTTCGTTCTTTGACGGAATTTCATGTTTGACTTTATTACAAAACCCGTACGGTTCTCCGTCTCCCGTGAACAACTTCTTATATTTCATGAGCACCTCGTTAATGTTCTGTTTCTTTACAATGTCCTCTTTTGCTACTCTAACCTCAGCCACCTCGCTGCTTTCATGTATTGTCAGTGTGCCGTACTTTGTAATCACCTTCTTACTTCTTGTATCAATAATTGCTCCTACTTCTCTCAAGAAATCTGCTCCTAGTATTGGTCTCGACAAGTTCGTAGTCACTACAAAGGGAAACTGTATTTTCGAACTGCCGATTTTCACGATATCATTTGAGACTTCGAGGATTTTTAACACGTGGCCGCCGATGGTGTTAACAACTAATGCACTTGGCCTGATACCTCTACACCGCTCTTTGTCTATTAACGAAACTGCCGCCCCTGTATCAATCAGGCAAACTACCTCTCGCTCGTTTATCCCTACTCTCGCATAGACCGCCCCCCTATCTACTAATGCCGAAACTCCCAGTTTCGAAAGACATAAAGAACAACTTGTGTATGGTCTAAAATATTTACGTCTTCGTCTTGTTGGGCAATTCCTCTTCCAATGTCCTGTTCCTCCGCAAATGTAGCATTTATTATTTCTTTCACCCTTTATTCGTAACGCTGCCACCTCTCGTTGTAATTCTTCTATCTTCTTCACGACATCATCAGCCTGTCTCTCACACGCCACCGAGGCGACTGTTGAGTTCATCAGTTGTCTTGTTACTTTCGCCAGCTCGGTGACGTCCATTGGTTGTGCCGCGTTCACCAGTCTCAACTGTTGGCCAACCTCTGCAGGCACACTTTCAATGAATTGCGAGGCTAGCAGCTGTGCCTGCGACTCCTCATCCAAATTCGGCAGACCCCGGCGCAGCAATCTTGTCAACTCCACGGCCAGCACGAGTGGGTCGCCGTCCACCGACAGCCGCGCCTCTCGGAACTTCTGCAGCGCGTCCTGCCTATCCGCCGGGCTGTCGAACTCCAACAGCAGCCTTTCCGTCACCGCCTTCCAGTCAGCGTCCTCCACACTATCGTACACCGCTCTCGCCCTGCCTCTTAGTAGAGTCCCCAGCACCACCGCCTTCGCCTTCCGTTCCTTGACTCCGACCAGCTCCGCCACAGCCTCGAACTCCTTCAAGAAGCTCCTTACATCTCCGTCTTCAAACTCCCGAGGCCATGGTATCTTCATCCTGTGTAGAGGCAGCGACACCAATTGAGAAGACTGAGGCAGGCTCAATAGATTGTATTTGGCAAATTTACACTCTTAGTCAATTAAAAACGATAACATTACATTGAACACTCCATTTGCACACCATCTTTGAGTCCTGACTTCCAACGCTCCAGCCTTCTTCCATTCCTGCTGTTGCTTCCTTTACTTCCTGTCGGTGCTCTATTTCTTTCTTGCTTTTGCTCTATTTGCTTTCCGTTTTCCTCTTCTGACCGTGGGACTTCTTCTTTCACGTCCATTCTTATACTACTTATATCGTTCGTATAAGTAGCACACACCACAGTATTTCAAGGAATTGTATGATTTATTCTTTTTCGCAGTATTTTGCTTTACGAATACAAGACATTTTTCAAACATCATTATCTCAATTTCATTGTCCACATGAATAGTGTACTGTGGAGTCGCTCATAATAAGACGTCTTCTAATTTTGAAGCCAGTATAACGATACAATGTTTTGTGAATTTTAAAAATTTGTAGAAGAATCACCTTTAAAGGATGAAGTAGAAGGGGGCAAATCAGCCAGACCAGACAACGTTGTAGCAGAGGCAATCAAAGCAATTTAGAAACAACTGCGAGAATTTTTCACATGCTCTTCAGACGATTTCGGATGAGTAACAATTATAATCAGTCTGTAAGAAGAAAACCTGATCAAAATACCAAAGTAATACAATCTAAGCAAGTGTGACAAATTCAGGGACATCATTCGTCTTTCAATACCAGTTAGTCTTCAACGAGGTATTGATAAACTGAATGAAGGATTTCGTAGACGCGTAACTTTGAGATCAACATGCTGAATTTCCTAAGGATAGATCGTGCACTGACCCAGTTGCTGCAAACCGGATCATTGTGGATCAATATGCAACGTTTTCGATGTTTTTAATTTTTATTGTTTATTTGAAATCTATTCATCCACCTTTGACCTACTATCGATAATGCTTTATTTATTAAATTTTATAATTTTCTTACTACTCTCAGTACGTCTGTCTTCCCACTATCCACTTGAATTTAGCCTATTATATGTAGTTACGTAATCTTTTTCATTTCATTTTAATTAGCACTCAGATCGCCTTGATTGGTTTAACATTTTCATTGGGGAACAATCAATAGAAAAGCACTCACCACTCGAAATCAACTTCATCGACTACGCGAAAGCATTCAATTACGTGGATGTAAAACACTGTGGAGGCTTGTTTGAAACTATGAGGTGCCTGAAAATACATACAACATCCTACGCAAATCTTACGATGAGATAAACTGCAAAATCGTACACCGAGGTCAGCTGACACAGTCGTTTGAATTGAAGACTGGTGTCAGACAAGGTTGCGCACTCTAACACTTTCTATTATGGTGATCGACGTTAAAGTCTGAAGGGTAGCACGGTATCAAATGGACAGCTAGGACGCAGCTCTGGACTTTACAGATGTCCAGGCTCTTCTCGCTCGCACGCAACAACAAATGCCAGTGTAGCAGGAGCCTCTGCAGCAATAGGTCGGAACGTACACAAAGGGAAAAGTAAGATTCCACGATACAACACAACCAATTCAATCTTGATGTAGATTCTTTGGAGGGAGTTGACACCTTTGCATATCTGGGCGGCATGATCGACAACCGATGTGAATTCGACGTAGATGTAAAAGATCGACAAAGCAATCGAAAAATATATGGAACTCCAAAAAAATATCATTCACCACCAACAACATGATTTTCAATACAAATGTGAAGACAGTTCTACTGTATTGAGCGGAAACGTCAAGAACTGCGAAAGCCACCATCCAGAAGTTACAAGTATTTATGAGTGGTTGTCTTCGCAAAATGTTTTGGATTCATTGGTCAGACACCATCAGCAAATAAATTACTGTGGGAGATCACAAATCAGATTCCATTGGAATAAGATCGCACATAAGCGGCGGGAGTGGATAGGATACACAAATTAAAAGAAAAAGAGGAAGATCAGGGAACAAATTACGCCGGGAAATAGAGAAAAAGATGAGAACATTGAACAAAACTGGAAAGAACTGGAAAGGAAAGCCGAAGACAGAGTTTTTTCGGGAAAACTGGTGGTCGGCCTATACTTAATTGGGGGTTTCAGACGTAAGCATGTAAGTTAGTTACATCAAACTGTTACACTGATATTCACTAAATGACTTTAAGAAGATTGTTTCCGATTAAACAAGAAATCTTAAACCGTTAGAGAAACCATAATAGGTTACGACAACCTCGTTTATTTGTTAAAAATGGTCTCAAACGGTGATAACGTACTCATGAATATGTGCTTTACACATCTTCCATGTTACGTTCGTCTCTCGGTTTGCTTAAACTAATATGAGTTCATCTTATTTGAATAACACGGTTAGGCTACTCTGCTCCCTTTCCCAAATCGTATCAGCCAAAAGTCTCAATATAGCGTATAAATTGTATTCTACATATACACAGCCAGAAGACAACAAAATCAAGCACTCAAATTGCGTTGATTTATACTCTATAGAGACGGCTTTAAGACAGTCAAAAGAGCACAATGAATGACAACTGTAATCAATCAGAGCTAATGATGATCCTGATGGTAAATATGATGCCAAGGTCAACTGATCGATCCATGAAGCAAAACAAAAATAAGAATATTTATAAATCGAGTTCTAAAGATCTAATTTCCCAAACATTTCACGATCGTCCAAAAATCGTGATAAGGTTAATTATTCCATGTCGTAATCCAATTTTGCATGGAAAATGTGTATAATGTTTTATTAATTTTTAATTACTCTTGCAGTCCGCTTTTAACTCAAAAAATGTAGGTTCATAAGCGTCCCGCTCAGTCCAATATCAAAAGCAATGATTCTGGAAGAGAACGGTTCTGTATTTAATAAAAAAGGGAAATTTAGACAATTACCAAAACAATATTACACCTTCCAAATTCAAATTACCACAATAGGTTCCATTGCTGGAATAATAAATGCCTACAGTCCCATACTGCCATAGTATCATATCCAAATATGGCTGAAGCCATAATATGTATCAAATTTAAACAACATGTGTACAGTTCAGAAGCAAACATAAAAGCTTCAATTTGAGTAAACGATATAGAAATATTAACAAGATACAAATGATAAAATCTCTAAATTGAATCAAATAGAGTATCAAAATATCAGACAGAAGATTCAGTCATATCATGACAAAAATATATATACATGGAGGGATTTTCCACAAACAAAACCTTCTAAATAGATTATACATGTTTCCCGGAATATGTATAAAAGTTATTGAATATGATACGTAGTAAAATAACTCCTATTTAACTGAAAGAATATTAAAATATCAGTGCGTCATATGCGTTTGTTATCAGTGCAACATAAATGTTCCAAACTTTACCTGTCATAGAAAAAAACTTAGAAGAATAACATTAAAGGTTACCGGAAGATGATGAGCGTAAGTGTAAAAAATATACAGTCGCATTAGCTCAAGGAAACCAAAAAAAGTAAATGTCTGTAGTGGAACGCTTCCACGAGGTCAATACGATGTGTAAAAAATAAACATTATTCTACTCGTTTTCTTTACCTTTACCATAAACACTTCTACGACATCTTGCGCGCAACGTTCTTTTCGCGTTGCTGCCATCTTTCTCTATTTGCTGTTCCCCATGTAATGCCAACGTTCTCCTTCAATAAACAACTCAACCATGGATTTATTTAGTTTTGCTATGAACAACGGCGGCACTATTTTGGACCGTTAGTGGCGAGCATAGTCAATCAGGTATCTGGATTCACTCTAAAAACGTCTTTGATACATTTATTTAGCTGCTGTAAAAGTGGTTTGGTTAGGTTAGTTGACATAAAGCCTGACATGCTTAAAAATTATTTCAAATTTATTTGGAGGCAGTTGTCACCTTTTGCGCTACTCTTAACGATTTACGACTGATAGAAAGGCTATTCATAATGCAAGGAAGGAGCCATGGATATCAGTGTCTTTCCGTTGAACTGAAAAGCGCTGGAAAATTGTCTCTAAACATGGCAAGGAGCAAAGTCTGACTATGCGCAGGTTGATAAAAAATCCTACTCACTGATTGTGGACAGTGGTTAGTATCGAAAACAAGAGCGATTGAAAAAGCTTAATGCGTGTTCTTACGTTTCGTAATAAGCTCGTTCAGACTACCTTATCCAAATGACGTCTGACGGTTAATACATCAGAAGATGAATTCCAAGTATCGTATACGTTTATTGTAGCACACCACAATTAATAACAGCAGACCACAGACAGACCGGGCAGACAGACTAGCGAGCGAATATGCGAAGGTGCGAATGTGCGAATGAATTAATTAGATAAAAATGTTCGTATATATACAAAGGAAAATGTCTGAGTCATCGTGGTATTTAAGAGATTAATATTAAAGCGAATAGGATGCATATGTGCGTAGGCGTTAAGCAATGCTCAGTCATACTAGCTCATACAAACCAGATAATAAAAAAATACCAATGGTACATATAAGTTATTGTTTTACAAATGGCTTGGTTAAATAAAAATAATAGAAAGGGCTTAACCAAGTTAGATGTGAGAGAAGTGAAATATATGTGGAGGCACTACACGTGACAGTTATCACCTTTTATCAAGAAAATGATTATCAGAAACCTATCTGTTAGCGTACCTTTCACACAAAAGGCTGTCTGTATCATTCATTTTCTACCGAGAAGATTAAATCGATGTGTATAACTGTTCACGTGTCAACACAAATTGCCTTCAGTCCCACTATGGTTATACACGAAATCCAGTTATCCTGAATGGCAATTCCTCCGAGTCTTTATAAAATTCAGAATGCGATAGGTAACCAGTAGGAATGGAGAGCGGCATTATCCCGATAGATTGAATGCTGAGATATTTGGATAGGGTGGTACAGTTTCAACAATAAAAATTACTGAAATATTAGGTAGACTTCAGGAACTGTGAGTGTGATCATCCAGTTGATCTAAATCACTGATTGTCCAAATTTAAAAAAAAAAAAAACTATGATGGACGTGAACGTATCTATCAAATTTATTTAAACTACGTCACCTAATCGAACAAGAAAACGCGTTTAGACGCCCCATAAAAGTAGTATGCTCGACATTTGACTATGTAAGTCGCAAAGTTTTTTTGGCAGTATCTGTCATTAGGACGAGTATCAAAGATGTAAATTAAACTTTTACAGGCTCTCCACTCGAACACGTTTAGTGAACCGTTTATTTTCTTCACTTAAAGTGGTTTCCCATGGGTATTTTTACTTTTTCCTTTCTTGTTTAGGTTTATCGAAGACATGCACCTAGATGTAATCTTGCTTATCTCGAGTATGCTGATGACTCTAAGAATGTACAGTTTCCTGACTGAACCCAAAAAGCAGTGCCAGCGAATGAACTTTCTCTCCTCAAAATGCAAAATTTTGCTTCAACATTGGGTTACATCGGCACCTGTACAAGTGTCATGCAGTAGGGCAGATGTGCATGTTGACCGCCTCACTAAGCTAGTTAGTCTTGTCACTTTGACTAACTTTTGCCGACTTGCTTAAACAAAGAACGAGAATACAGCAAATCAGTTCATTCCGTTATAATTTACGGACGCGCAACGCCTCAGATAACAATGGGGAATATCTCAGTTTCATAAGTATTGGATTATCGACGTTTTCTGAGCATCGCTCTCAAAGTCTTGGACAGCGGAAAAAACAGTGCAATAAATAGTTAACGAAAACTACGAAGGGATGGCAGAATAAATGATGAGGTATCAAAACCTCATCACTTTAAAGTGGTTGGTGCCTGGTTTACGAATGCACTAACACTAGCTGTCACGTAGAGCAATGTTTTGTTGTATAGGAATAGTTTGAAAGAAAGCTAAGAGTGGCCGAACTAACACATGTCGGAAATCAAATACATCACTGAAAAGTGAACTAAGTCATATTGGTAGATATGGGTTACCGGTCGGTGTTGGCGAGGAGAAAGTCAGCAATTGTAAGAGAACTTGAACGACATGACTCACAATCTTTTGCAATGGCGCAAGTGCATGAACTCTTTGTGTTCTGTCGAATTTTATTCTTCTTAATTCTTTGTCATCTTTATCGTTCTGTTAATAAATTCATCCCATGGAATACCACTATTTCAATTATATCTACCAACTGCAGTTTTCTGCCGATACCTTCACTGCTAATGCAACTATGTGATTTAGCTGATAGTTGCATCTTTGTGCTGATGTCGTATGAAAACATGAACTTATCTACTCATGTAAGACGTTTTACGTTGTAAGTGACTGACTGACTCGTTGAATGACTGTCATCTACAATCCTAAACAAAACATTGCTTCCACACTGATATTTACATCCTGTTTAAATACATGATAGTTGGATAAGTGTGATCTAGATGACTCATTGTTCAGAACCAAATTTCTCGTTGCCAGTCAAAAAGTGATCATGAGGACAGTTTGATAAATTTTCTAGCTAAAAACTGACTCTCAAATTAACACACAAATCGACACCTTATTCAATGTGTTCCGCTTTCTTTGATACTGAAATATTCTATATATGTGCGATATACATTCCGCTTATATTGCTCAAAAAATTTCTGCATCATAAAATTCTCAACTTTGAACATCACGTTGAGTAGAATTGGTAGACGGACTCCTTTAATCGTTTAGTTGAGCTTTTGTGATTTCAATTTGAACATCAATCTCAGCTACATCTACAGGTAGAGCCTTCAGGCATGAGACTGAACGATTAAATCTTAGATTCAGACAGTCTTGAATGTGAACGAATTGATCATTTTCAACTGAATGATCAGACTGATTCAGTCATTACTTTATTGATCTTCTAATATCCGTGCACACATCAGTTTTCATAATCAAGCGAATGAGAGTCAAACTAAAAAATATGGTTACTACATGGTGAAGAAGATAGCACACAAACAAAGTTTTCAAATCTCTACATATGTCTGACGATGAAATAGTGAAGTGATCAAGGAAGGGTTCATCAAACAAAACAGATGTTGCATACGAATAGCAATCAAGGTGCCTTCCGCAATCACAAACACGTGAATGACACATTTTATATCCTGTTGAGTCAAGTAGCTGATAGAGTTGTTTTCCGACTGACAACACGCGAAATACTAAAGACATCAATAATAACCCTTCCAATGGAAACACAGTCGTAACCATTTCTAAATACTTGATTTATTCTGGCGAGAAAAAACACTGAAATCATTTTGTGATAGCAAACGTTCGTGCAGTAAATCATCCAGTAATAATGAGTGATGGATAATTGTGATCCAGAATACGTGCAGTGTTCAATAAGGCCGAGATCTCATGATTGGAGAAAAAAGACATTGCTCACAGGTTCATTGCTCTGATTCCGCTTATTGCATTTTTGTGATTGTTTTATGAGGCAATCAAACAATTTATGTCTACTAGATAAAAAAAACAGTGATAAGGCGGTGAATAGCACTTTCACTTTATAATGAAGAATACTTTTTGATCAATAAGGGAGTAAAATTCAGACAAACATCGTTCAAATTACTGTGGAAGAGACAATTGAACTGAAATAGTGAAATAGTCAAAAGTATCATAAACTCGAACGCAGATTCCAAGCTAATATACAATCAAGAGTAATCCTCGGATTCGCCAAATCTGAACAAGTAGAATTTGGTCATTGAAATAACCTGTAATTTTTATATTGTTGGGTTTATTCTAGCAATCTGAATTTCCTTCACGTAATATCAAAGAGATCAGACGAAATATATTGACAGATGAGGTGTACACTGTCTAGTATTTTACATCATTGAAACAAACCAAATAGAAAGTGAGTTATTTGATTGATCACTAGATCAATTTATTATAAATAGATAATAAGATCAGTCTAATGAACATCCAGTTGGTTGATGAAAGTAATAAACAAAATGTGAACTGTTTACTAGCCCTCACCTAATATTCAAGCCCACATATTATCATATCAGAACTTATGAAATTTTCTTTGTTAGATGTTCCGTAAATAATTCTGGAGAATGCATTGCATCAATTGTGCAAATGCTTCAAATTTGTAGTTCGTGTCTGTGATATGATATTTGACAATGCACAATATACTGAGACAGTAAAATATGTAGGAAAATTAGATGTTCCTTTACAACTTACAATAAACAATGCACGAACCGAAAATTCAAGGACCAAATTGCAAATGCAATCCAGAACAAAGAAGCGAAAATTTGTCACTAAAAATTATTTTGTAAACATTTGATATATTTTCAACAAAAATCATACTTCCAGAAATACGTTGAGTGCCGCGACCATGAAAATAATGTTGTGTATCAAGTAAGAGTCCGGGCTATTTCATTAACGCTGTGTGAACGACATGGAAATATACTTTTCGGTAATGAGAGCAAGTAACAAAACAAATAGGCTGAATATATATAATTTCTCCTCTAGTAAACATTTGTAAACGTGCATGTTACGTCCAATTTTTTGCTCTTTGATCCTTAGAAGTACGGTATGCCGATCTATTTGCGATTCACGTTCCCAAAGATTAAACCAAAAAGGAACTCCAAATCAGGTACCGAAGTTTATTGCCAATTCACAAATAGTCGACCAAAATATCCTTGGTTTATTACAAATAGACGACTAATGTCGTTCTAACAACAATAATTATAATAGTTACAATTACATTGTATTTTATAGCAAAAGACTGCAAACGAACAACCAAGACAAACAGGAGTCCAAAATGGCCGAAAATAATAATTCAAACAAGTTCATAAGTTAAGTAAAACAAATATACCCAAAAAACACAGTGAAATTATTGATATTTATATGAAGGTTTTAACTAGCCCAATGTCTTTATTCTTCCCGTAACACTCCCAACCAAAATAACCTTGGTTCTTTTCACCGACAAAAATAGGTAGCAACAATCCAAGTATGTGCATCACAAGCAATCGACAACAAACATTCAATATAGATTCTGCACCGGCCCACAAAATCCCTCTAAGCAAAACAAGCCCTTTCTAACACTTCGATTTACGGTTCATTCTCATCCCCTAATCCACACCGAAAGAACGAGCAGGACTTACAGCAGTACGCCTACCCGCCTTCCAACATGGATATGCCCTATCAAACTAACTATGTACCTGTACATTACCATCAGGTCCTTGATTCCCCTATCTATCGTAGGAAGACCTAACGGTAGTATAAACCTCATCCAATTAACCCACACGAACATGTACAACACGTCGTAAAGCTGGTCGAATCCTCTTAGAGATTTACCTTTCACCTCATGGGGATGAGTCGTCAATCCACCACCCATTGCTCCGAAAAGCAGATACGATGAAGCCCGTGATGCTGACTCATCAGCAGAAGCTCTTGACCCATTGATCATATGCAAAGGTGGGATCTCCAATTTTGACATTTCCTCGTCTCCCGAAAACTCTAGGTGGCATAACATAGGAACAATATTTAACTCTACATCTCCTGGTACAGAGGTTTGATCAGCAATCGTCATCGTCGACAACTCATCTGTCACATCAGTAACATCCAGATAATTATCATTGTTAGAAATATAAAACAATTAGTCGCTTTTATAAATTTTGATAGAACAGTGAGAAGACGTAATTGATCTGAAAAATGTGATGAATTTGCGCTATATATCTACATCTGGTCACACATATTTACTTGTCAAGGCATTTTAAATGAAGATGAATAAAAGGTCAATTAAATAAAAGTTCAAATAGACATAAGGTGATAATTGTAAATATAGGAGAGAGAAAATTAACGTAATATGAAAAGAATAAGAAGGGTTGGGAAAATTGTCACATTACCCTTGGCTTAAAGATTACCAAGGTAAATTCAAGGTTATGACAAATTGTTTCTGCACACATAAAGGGGGTTTTAATTTTCTAATAGCCAAGGCCTCCATAAACCTCAAAATTCGTCCTTCAACATTTCTATACAATGTTTTGAAGGCTGTCTTGATGTCAATCTTATGCCCTTTCTCAAATGTGTGTTTGGCGATCGATGAACATGGTTTTCTATTTCTCACGTTAATCGGCTCATCTGACGTTAACTGATTTTGAAGCCACTTAGGTACATGTTCCACAACCCTTGATTGCAAAGTCCGATTACTCCCCCCTATGTATGTGTGTCCACACAAACATGTTAATTGATAATGATTACATCACATCCCATTGCACTAGCATCCGTGTAGTGAAACTCTTCCATCGTTGTGTAACTCATCTCGCTACATGAAAGAACGGCATTTGTATCGCAATCTAAAACCGATAAACTCGCTTATTCTTCATGTTCCGTTTCAGAGACACAAGACATATGCACATCATTAGCATCGTTATCATGCAACATTGTAGATTGGCTGTTACCGTCAGACGCTTCCTTCTCATCATCACTCGATTGACAGTCAACCGGAGTAGGAAAACTTACAGTTACACAACCTTGTGTATCCTTGATCAACTTAACATTCGCGGCAGTGCCCGATGACGTCAAATCACTAGAAGGCTCTTTCGATGAAGTTGATCGACTAGTCACTATAGGTGAACTGCTCACACTTTCTGTCACTTTACTATCGCTGTCACTACTAAGATTCTGATGAGTACTATTTCCATTGCTAGTCATAACATCCGAAAGAGAACGAAAATTTCGCTTCTTATTAATAGTAGCATCATGTCGTTTCGTATGCTTCTTAGCTTGGGTAGCAGCATGTGAGCGTAACGTACGATCATTTCGACGACGGTGAGTGTCTTTCAACTTCCATCGATCACTAATACTTGCAGGAGTATCATAACTGCTATTATCATTATTAGCCGCATCTGTACTAGTAGCAGTCATCTTCTCATGACATACATCCGACTCATGCACAGTGTCCAACCCTACACGGTCAACATTGCTTTCCTTACAAGAAATGCTCCTAACCCTATCTGTGTTATCACTGTTGGTAGTGCTCATCCCGATTCTTGTAGTAAAAGTCAATGATGGTGTAGTGCGACAGGTGGGCAATTCCGTGCTCGATTCCTCATGCTGCATATTCAACACAACAGCATGTCCATGAAAACTAGATGACTCCTCATTGCACCTAGGGTACCGAATGTTAGCCCTCAGCGTACTGCCATCTCTATGGCTAACGCTATTTCCACCAACGCCTACATTCTCCACGCTCAAACATCCAATTTCGTCTTGATCTCAAGTTCTCAAAGAAGCTACATTAGTAACAGCAACCGTCGAAACAGCACAACCTATAGTGATTCCACTCCCGTTAGCATCACGTTTATAATTTAAATCAACCACAGTATCCCAAAATAATCCCAATATGCGTTCAGTCTGAAGTCTCTCAAAGTCAATCTCTTTTAAGGCTTCTGCTCTCTCTTCTGGATAAATTGATTTGAGAACCTGTAAGCAGCTTATTATCCACTTGGTAAGTCTGAACCCACCTTTTCTGAGGAGTAAACCAACGGTTGTTGCAAGCTCGATTGCATTCTGCACATTATCAATTGAAGTTAAATAGTCGTCGACATAAAAACTCTTATCTACAACTTCCTGGACATTTTTAATGCTAATGCTACGTTGCATAATCTGAATCGTAGAAGTATACCAAATAAACTATTTACAGTGTTTAGTCCTCTCAAAAGCTGATCATTAGGAGGACAACCTTGATAGACAGCTGCACAATTAAAAACAATCCTTAATTTTCCAGGCTTTTTAGGCTTGATAACAGGATGATGAAGAATATACCAACAAATAGCATCACGGTCGAATTCCTCCTGACTAGCTTCAATGATGTAGCCTTTACTTAAATGTTTATTCATCACAAGTTTGTTAGTAGCATCAATATGTAGTAATGGATTATGCCGAATCTTACAATTATCAACGTCACACCTTGTGTCCGTGTTACACGACTTGGCTATGTGACCCTTCCTTAAACACAGGTAACATAGACCACGCTTTCACACTTCCTGCCTCCTCTCTGTAACATTCATTTTTGATAACTTCATACAGTCTTCCTCATTGTGATCACCAAAACAAATTTCCAACTTAAAGCCTTGAACGAGTTGCTTGGTTCGAGCTTAACTACATTAAAGCGTGATCACCTGTCAACTTGGCCTTTTTCTTTCTTTTCCATTCTCAAAAAAGCCACCTTATCTGCTACACAAACCTGCTTCTCCCTAGGATATACATCAAGGGGTTTTAAACCATCGAGGTCAAATACTCGTTTTTCAAAAGGGGATACCTTTCTGATACAATTAACAACTCTCATAAATTCCGGGGTGTGAAGTAGGTGTGAGCGCATTTGAAGAATCCTCATGTCTCGTCAGCATATGACTAGTCACTTCCATATAGTTTTTCATGACCTTACATCCTAAGTCGGCCATTTCAACCCCCTCTTGAAGTTCTAACATTTTAAGCTGTCCTTCTAACTCAAGTCTCTTTTCCAAATTCTGCTTCCTTAGTAATGCCCTTTCTAACCTCAATCTAGAAATACTAAACTGAGATGAAGACTAACTATCACCACTAATATCATCACGTTTATCATCATTAAAGTCAGACATACCACAAACAGCTTTAGAAATTTTACCATCCATTTCGTTATTCCGTTTCGGCTTTCTGATTCTGGTTTCCATTGTTTGCTTTTGTTGGAAATCGAGTACCAAGCAAATGTGAAATTAATCCAAACGTATTCGACCAATAATAACAAAAATGTCCAAAAGTATCCAAAGTATGACCAGAGAACCGAAATTGAAGTGTCCAAAGTATCCAACGACCAAAAGAGAATAGAAGAAATTTGGACACAAATTTTCCGAAGCTTCCAACGACCCAAATTTAAATTGATGGACGTCTGGACCCTAAACGTCCAAAAGAATCCAATGTATGACAAAATTAAGAAAGAAGAACTTTCGTTACGTCCAATTTTTTGCTCTTTGATCCTTAGAAGCACAGTTGTGGATCTATTTGCAATTCACGTTCCCAAAGAATAAACCAAAAAGGAACTCCAAATCAGGTACCGAAGTTTATTGCCAATTCACAAATAGTCGACCAAAATATCCTTGGTTTATTACAAATAGACGACTAATGTCGTTCTAACAACAATAATTATAATAGTTACAATTACATTGTATTTTATAGCAAAAGACTGCAAACGAACAACCAAGACAAACAGGAGTCCAAAATGGCCGAAAATAATAATTCAAACAAGTTCATAAGTTAAGTAAAACAAATATACCCAAAAAACACAGTGAAATTATTGATATTTATATGAAGGTTTTAACTAGCCTAATGTTTTCAATCCTCCTTTACAAGTGACCTTTCACTTGACTCATACATTATCCCCTATATATCTTTGATTGTTTCACATACTTGGATGAGCGTGTCAAAAAAACTGTTTTCAAGACTGAGTGTTAATTAGAATCCAAGAGAAAACATGATATTCTAAGTTTCCTTATGATCGGCAAATAAGTGCTTATTTTCTACATTTCACGTCATGACATCCATTAACAAGAGTTTGAGATATCCAAGATGATAAACATCATATTCGACTAACCGTAAAAAAATTAGAATGATGTTCCTCGTAGACGGATATGAAAATTATTTTTTGAGAATAATAATGATTGTGAACAGTAATGCTTTCAATCTCTATCGTATAAGTAAATTATACAAAACAATCAACTGAAGTGAGCTTCGAGTCTATTGAATGTTTTATCAAATATATAGGCGAAAACTGAATGCATTCATAATAAACTAAGGTATCACATGCATACTGACAAAAATAACGAAAACGGAAGACAAGAACAACAGTCCGTGGGTATCATGAAAATAATCAGTTTAAGTTCATTAAACATTCTTTATCAATCAAAATCTCAACAGTTTTCATGTGGATCCTTCACAATGATCTCTTCGAAAATCTTATGAATCCGAATTTGTTGCCACTTATTTGTGATGGATGACGAATGTGTACGGAACAATATCGTTATGTTTAAAATATTTCATGACTTACAATGATATGAGTATTGACAAATGAACTTTTTCATTCCAACAATCGTAATTCTGTCTGTAACATGGTCAGTTGTTAGCACACGTCAAACACTTACAAGCAAGAGATAGAATAGCAGCTTGCGTCTTAGCTTTTTCCTTCTAACATAGAAACGGATGCATTAAAAATCATGGATGATATATTTGGATTGAATGAGGTCAACAATTCCACGTTAAACTGAATTGGCCAAAATGACAGATGCAGAGAAACACAATTTATTATTATATCGGTTACACAGAAATATGAAAATAAATTTTACTGTTAAACACTCACTGTCCAGTATATATCGACAGCAATACATACAGGTACATGATTCGCAGTAACATGGTGTTTGTAAAACTGTCATCGAAAGACGGTCCATCATGGTTTCATTCAACTGTCCATATTACATATTCCTATATATCAACATATCTATATATATATATATCTATGTATCAATGAGTCCATTGATCTTTAAACCAATCTATATTCCAAAAGTCGATGCAGTTCAGTGTCCTGATACCGTCAAGTCGATAATACCTTGAATGAAATCATGATACCTGGGGCTCGAGTTACAAAATTATTTTGAAGTTCACAAACTCACATCAGCGTTCCTTTAACACGAATAAGTACAATCTACTATATATATACTCAAATACGCCAATAATATCAACACATATATTGATTGTCCAGTGATTACAGTATCAGTGAACTTTAGACTGAAATACGGTTGATAAACTCTGTGTAAACAATTAAAACTATTATTCAGCTGAAGATACAATGAACATAAGCAAGGAGTATAAATTCAATTACGTAGGTCATTCACGTTATTATAATATCAAAACACTAAAATTTGAAGTAAAGATGTATTGTTATTGCACGGTTCAAACGTTTTTTTTCAATTTCAAATCTCAGTTAATGAAGTTAAAAGTGATTTTGTTGCACGCATATTCTACCTGCGGCAATTCCGAAGATCTCTTGATAATCAAGAAGATACTAAAAGTAAGTCTGTTTTGCTTGTATTTAACGTGCTAATATTGATCACAAAACATTTAGTTCAGATCATCTGAGACATGGTTAGATTTTCACCATACTAATGAAATACTAATAAAGATTGTGAAAGACGATGAAATATCTTTACGGCAATATATAAATTTACCGCTTCTTTTGAAATAGTCAGAAGAGATGTAACGCGAATTAAGGGTCAGAACCAAATAAGTCAGTTAGCGAGTCTTATACATTTATTTTTGCTTGTCATCAAATATGAGTCAACCCGGTGACGGGTTATGAACACCTGAAAATTTCTTAAAATGACTACCGTAGCTGCCAAACATTTTATGTCATTTGATGCGAATTACCGTCTCTGTAATACAGTCGACCGTTGGTAGAAACAGATGAAGTGATAAAAATTATTGTAGACCAATATCGGTCTGCATCAAAGCGAGTCACTTAGCAGTTCATCATGCATGAACTAGCAGTTAGGCTGTAGAGATGGCATCAGAAACTTATTTTGTAAATAGTTTTTGATACTATTCGTATTTATATTTTTAATTTTCACAGCCTGTACATTAACTACGCAATTGTTGTACATTTGGTTTAAGTGTGTGTCCACTTTAACTTCTACACGTTTGCGTTCTTTGTACACATAACACGGCACTCCCTGCCTGATCCTATCAAATACACTTTATACGCACGTCTCATGTTCTCAATCGTTCAATAATGCTATAACTGGATTCTAATAGGTATGTTGTCGACAATTATAGACTACAGTCATACGTATATGCCACTCCACGGATAATTATATCACGTAGATCAATGACATTCCTATAATTGTGGATTTATATAATCACACACAACCGAAAAATTACAAGCAGCCGTATAAAGTAACATCCTTATATATGTATTGTGTTTATTACACTTAACTGATATGTTTCAATATATATCAGTTTGTATTTAATAACTTTGTTCATATTTTGAAATATTATATCGTTAAGTCCACCACAATGTCTATGATAATTTCTCCGTATCAAGTAATTTACTTACTCAGGCACGTACTTCTATCAAATAAGCCTTTTACCTGTCATTCTGTTCTCGCAACTAAATGCTTTCCCATTTTTGACCCAACTGAATAAGTGTTTGTTCTACAATCATGAGGGTCACATAATGATCCATTGTTTTGTTTATATTTTACCATCATACGATCAATTCTTTTGGAATTCAGCCTCCTCTTATAAACGTAAATTATCTGCTAAAGTTTTCATTTACTTTTTCATTACTCTGATCAAATGTTTTTCAGGTAATGATACTACAATGGTCTGCTTGAATTTCTTAATCCTGCTGCTATATCCTGAAGAAAATAAAAACAAGTTTATAATAACCGTGTTCAGTGAAAACAAACCTCTATCACTTTTTAAAACAAATTCATCAAATCGCGAATTATTTTTGTTTTATCCAGCCTTACTTTGATGTGATTATTTCATCACTCAATTCTGTGTGAAAAAATGAAATCTGTTATGCAGTTAGAAATATAGTAAACTTGATCAACCTCCAAACCATGGAAATTTTTTATCTTATTTAGCCTGACGGATAATTAAAATTCGTTTGTCTACAATATTTTATGCAAAAGCTTCACGGATTAAACAGTTTGAGGAGAAAGTTTGCAAGCTTTTCTGTCCTAAACTATGCACTATCCAAATTTATGATATCAGAAAAATTGCTCGTTATACTAGTAATCATTTCTAAAGGAAACATTGTTAGTTTACCTGTCTTCGCAAAGGAAATCTATTTGCGAATTTCATTTGTTTAACTGAGGATGCGCACTGACGATTTATCCCATAATAAGATGGAAACCTAACCCAGTTCTTTTGCGTTTAAGCACAAATTCTGAACTTTATTGATTCATTATTGCAACTAAACTCAGCAAACTCATGAATATGGTTCAAACTATTACTAACGTACAGTACCATTGTGGAATCAGTGAGTGATTAAATATATTTATTTTTAATCTTTCATCTTGCGCACGGGATCATTTCAGCGGTGGAAAGCACATTTTGTTCTTACCTTACTTTTTGCAGTCGCGTTTATACACAGTCACTATTCCAGTTCAGGTGTTCTTGGCAGTGTAGGTTTGAATGAGTTCTCTAAATAAATAAATCACAGTTCGAAATTATTGTTGACTTCATTAGTTGTACAAAAGTTGCTCTACATAGAGGCACTCAGTCGTCCATTCCTGTCGGATGACCGTGTTGTGTTCCATGCATTTCCTATTCACCAATAAACCGGCAAGACTTCTTCACCTTCTTCTTTGTAATACACTCGTTCTTACTAATTTCTGAATGTCGATTTGATTTCGCTATTGAAAACCTCGTTTCTAAAATATTGTAGACAATAAAATAACTTACTCTGAATATTTCTGTGACGTACTTAACATTACACCTTACATGACTTTGTACGCTGAGAGGGATATTGTGGGTCCAATTACTGTCAAAATGTCTACCATAACTTTAGATGCTTACTTATCTAGTACAAAATCTGTTTCCAACAGTTCACATGCAAATTTTCGAAGATTTTCTTTATGTGATGTAGTAACATCTTTGATATTCTGAAGATGAGGATTCTCACACCCACAACCTTCGAACGACTGCTAATCTAGACTGACGATATCCAGTTATAATACATTCTGTTATAATACATATTATCTAGGTAAGTGTTAGCCAGATGACTCAATGTTTGGTACTGAATTTCTTGTGACCATTTGGAAAGTGAACATAAGCGCGGTTTGATAGACTTTATAGCAGTAAGCTGACTTGTCAAAACGACAAACATGACGTCATCTTTCTTCATGTGTTTTGCTTACTGTGATTGTGATATATTCTATGTATATGAGTTAAACATCCCAAAGGAACTGATTTTTGCACAGAATTCTTACATCACGAATTTTTTTACCTAGGGCATCTCACTAATCAAAATAAGCTTCAGTCAATGATAAAACCGCTTCAAAAATCTTTCACGATTTCAATATTAACAACAATTTTCGAACTACAATACTGGCAGTTATCATATGCACATTGTTGAGTAGCTATTTTGTAGAATTGTTTTTGATGAAGATCGGAG
>CALYCR020000269.1:0-14623 GCA_944470395.2 Schistosoma turkestanicum | reverse complement strand
AGGATCCCGGCCTAGGTACCCAGGTTCGGTCATAAGACGTTACAGATAATGCGTGTTTATACAGTTCGGTAAAATAGGAAACATACACTGAAGTCTGTGACATTGATAGTTAGGACGGACCAATAGGAATCGACCAATAAAATCACACTTACAAACGATTATCTTAGGATATTGGATGAATATCCTAACAAGAACCCAGTGAGTTTCGATCTTAAGCACGAACGTGTAACTTCTGGAATTATAGAAGTTTAATAAAACTTGAAGGGTCTTGAAGTTTTTCCGTCTAGTTAGATAGTGATTACGGACATGGTATAATCTTTCATATTAGCGTCAAAAAAGTGGTTTACGACTGGTTACCCTAGCTTTTTAGTATTACCCCGACTGATAACAACCCATGATGAAAGTAAACTTGATTGCATATTCACTGGTTTTTATATTGCTTACTTTCTTACGCCTGTTATCCCTAATGGAGCATAGGCCGCCGCCGATCAGCATTCTTCAACCTACTCTATTTCACGACCTTCCTTTCCAGTTCTAACCGGTCGCTGTTCATTCTTTGCATGTCTGCTTCTAATTCTCGGCTCAATGTGTTTTTTATTGGTCTTCCTCTTCCCCTTTTAACCTCGAAGATTCCAACTGAGGGTTTGTCATGTGCTTTTCCTTGAAGTGTGTTGTATCCACCTACGGCGTTTTTTTTCGAATTTTCTTCCTCGGTTGGAATCTGGTTTGTTCTCTCCCACAGTTCTCCTACAGTTGCTGATTAGTGTTTGGCCAGTGGATCCGAAGTAATTTGCGCAGACAACTGTTTTTTATTTAACTCGTAAATATTACCCAATTATTCATAAATTTTTTATATTGTTTCGACAAACATAAAATCTAAATAATTCATCGTCAGGTTTTGTATAATTGTTGTCATTAGCTAGTGTGCACTTATCAATCACAACAATAGCCTTTCTCATAACGATGTTAATTAAATTATAAAAATCTACAGAAGATATTTAAGTTAACGTGAATAAGCTTTTACACACCCAATTCAAGTAGTAGTATAATCACATAAAATGAACATATCACTGATAAATAGTAAAAAAAACACCAATGATCATTATTCAAACTAACCATAGTAGCTAATTGTTGGAAAAATCTGTCCTAATTCAATCACTGTATGTTCAATACTTTGCATTGTTTCTGATCGAGATAATAAATACGAATCAGTTTGATCAGGATTGATATATTTTTGAGCAAGTCCTAAATTTGAATTCATCGGGATAGAAGATGATCCTAAACTGCCTAAACCATCCAATCCATCATTTCCTTGTTTTTCACTAAGTAAAGCTTCTCTAGCACGTTCATCATCCTTGAGTGGGGAAAAAGAAAAATAGAAGGAAAGAATTTTAAAGGACCTGCCACTGATATAGTGAACCAATCAGATGTGGTCAAATGAGAAGGTCATTTGATAACTGACAAAGCATTCTAAAGAACGAATACAGATCATTGGTCAATAACTGGATCTATTCTATAAGGAGATAGATCATATATATACACAAGTATTGGTATATATTATTCGGCAGTCAAATAGACTTTCTCATTTACTATTAACTTTAGCCAGTTCGGGGGGGCTGTTAGCACGTTCGCGATCACATCCAAGATATTGCACATCATAACCAGCAGTCAGGTGGTCATACAAGGAATTGAAGCTCTTAATTATTGGAGACGTTAGATCCCCTAGAACTCACTTGATAAGGTCCTAATTTTGGATTTCATGCTTTCGCGAATGGGCTGATCAGTTGAACTTGAGATTACAATTTCCACTGCGAAAATCCTTGATGTGTTATTTTGGTACAGCTATTTTTCGTGGCTCTTCCAAGGACGTTTCTCTCATGTAGAAATAAACTCGATTTGTGTACTTGTGAACCTCATAATTTCTGGGTGCTTGTAGAATACATTCTCTACGCCATATCAAAACTTCTTCCTTCTACTTAGTGGGGCCTTGGGACGCTCGGATTAGAGTAACCTATCGTGTCATTGGATCATTTGTCTTCGCTCTCGTTTACCGACCAAGGTGAACTCGTAATAGTTTCAAGCATATCAGTTATCGAGCATAACATCTATAGTATCTACAAATGCCCCTATGCTAATAATGATAATGTCAGCACTAATCATTAACTCCAAGATGCAACCCCTACAGTCCTAGTGAGTAGACGTGAACCCCGTGGGACTCAATCTAATATCGTGTGAGGGATATCAACTGCATAGAATGAATGAGGAGTTGGTTAATATCGTGAATTGATTGAAGTTAGACATGAACACTGTTGGATACCACAGCTCACTGGTCTAGGAATTAAGTGTTCACATGCCAGACTGAATGCCCTAGATTTGGTTACCGAATAAGGGATCATAGATAATCACTATTGACGAATCTCATACCTAAACGAAACAGCTATCCAGTGCTTCAAGGTCTTCAATGATGATTTAGCTAAGATTAGTTCATGATTTAAAAAAAAATACTATGAAACTTCTAACAGTCTTCGTTTACAAGAATTTGTTAACAAGATAATGTCTGCTTGACTAGTACATGATTTTAGCCAGGATAAAATGCAAATGCACTGATTAATCCATTTGTCTATCAATCAACACGAATAGATAAAATACAAAGAAGAGATACTAGAAGAGAATTTTTTTATAGAAATTCCAACTCTGGATTTTTGTTGTTCTTGTAACGTTGGCTTGAATAATTTACAGCTAATTCTTATTGCTTGAGTATTCTCTGGACCACAAACACACTGGAGAAGTTCCGAAGAATCAAGAACACGGTGGAACAGGAAGAAGATTATATTCCAAATAGTAAGGTTAGATGGAAATAAAGAAGCCGAAGGCGAAACAGATTCAACGTTAGTTTCTTTATAGTGTTTACATGGGAAGCTTCTGGATAGTAATTCACGTGATCGACTGGATTAGATTTAGCCAATCAGCGTGCAGGGAAACAACACGAGAATTTTCTACCATGTTATCCAAGAATCGATCAAGCGCTGATTGGATGATAGGAAATTAGCCAATCAGCGCGCAGCAACGTAGTCATGCTTTAATTCTATGTTCCACTTACAGTTGTACAATTCGATTGGATAATAATCCACAAGTTGCTTTCAATTCCTTGTTCTGATTATGAAAAGATCAAATGAAAAGTGCTCGTCACTTGCTATGCTTGAATACTATTTCGAGTTCACCTTAGTCGATAAACGAGAACGAGACAATGAACCAGTCACACGGTACGCTACTTTGATCCGTTGACAGAAAACAACTAACGAAAAAGTCTTGATACACCGTAGAAAGTGTATTCTACAAACACCCACCTAGCACACAAATCGCGTTTATTTATACATCATAGAAACGTCATTGAGAAAGTCACAAAAATAGCAAACTAAAATAACACAGTAACCAATCATAGCCAAGGATTTTGCTGGTGGGAAATGTAATCTCAAGGTCAACTGGTCAGCCCATGAATAAAATCCGAAACAAAGACATTTATCAAGCGATTTCTAGGGATCTAACATTCCCAACAACAATGTTCAATATATGTACTGAACATTAGAAGAAAAAAAACAATCAAAAGATGAACAGTAACATTTGATATATGATAATTTGAATTTTGAAAGACACAAATGGGTCTTACTTTTAACAAAACTGACGGAATAACAACATGTGGCAGAGGAGGTTTTCCAGATGTTGATGATGATGATGTTGATAGTGTTTCCGATGATTTATACATATCATTCAATGAACTATATTTACTTTTACGTGCATTTTGTACTCTGAGATTTTCTGAACGATACTCAAGTACTCCTCGAAATTGATTAGACATTTTAGCAAGATGTGTTTGTAAAACCATCAATACAGAACGAGAATGTGTAGATTGTTGTTTCCCATTAGATAACTATGACAATAGTAAAATAAAAAAAAAGTAGTAAGATTTGGTCAATGAAAAGAAACTTCGATGGCATGAAATTAGAATATTAAAACAGTTTTCATGTAAAATAAGACTTTAGTGTGCATGTAAAACTTCTTAGACGACGTATATTGCTGTATTAGGAGGAATTCAGTCAGCTACAATGTAGAAAATTCATACGTACATACATCAGTCCAAGTTGCCATACCACATGGACACAGTCAGACAGTCAGTCAGTTACAATGTAGAGAGATGCAATTTTCAATTCTAATCCCATAGTTGTAAAGATAGCAGAAGTATTAGCAATAATGGAGATTATGGATTCAACAGGTAGAGGAGGGAGGGAATTTCGGACCAATCGGAACTTAGCTGTTGACTAGAGGTCATTAGCGCGGAATCTTATTCTGATAAGTGTTTTGTTTGGTCATGTGATCATTGATGAGCGATTAAGGGGTACCAAAAAAATCCTAACTGAAATTATTAATTTGTACAGAGTCACAAAATTACCTAAATGAATTACAATACACTTTTTATCAGTAATACACTTTGAAATAAACTGCTAGAAATCTCGGATGGACAACTAAGTGATTAAATAAAATGAGCGAACCATAGGATGAAGCATTAAAGTAGATAATGAATGATGATCGTGAGTATATTATGAGAATATTCGAGAATTTTAGTAGTATATTATTCGTATATTTGATTTTTATGCTCACAAGTGTCGGTGACTCATCTCCGTGATTGATCAAAACAACTGAAAGTGTTAACATCTTTAGTACATTCGAGGTCAAAAGTTATCGTTTATCACAATCATTACATAGAGTGATTGTGTACGCATAAACTGTTTTTGAGTTTCAAGTTTGCAACTAACGTGAATGCCTGCATTTTTCTTAACCTTTTATTTACGGTTACACAGTATCCCACTACTGACTATCGGTACGGTTATCGCAAAAGTGCTGCCTAACGTCTTTCCTCTGGATCTCAAGACTGGACTCAGATTAATCACATCGCAATCTGCTATCGTTGGTATGGTTGTGTACAAAAGTGCAGGTCCTTTTGGACCTTGTTTGCATTAATCTTATCTTACGTTTCAGTGGTCAACGGATTCATCTACGTAAACTGATTGATATCAGTAAATCGGTTGTAACTTATGCTGTAATTAAACTTCAAAACCAACTCTAGGTTCAAGGCTAGTTACCAACCCACCGTAAAGATGAGCACCGGCTGCAATTGTACGACGTTATGAAAATGGCGGGTAAAGTCTCTTGAAGCCTTGCGAAACATCCAGCTTATAGGTACTAGGTTCATACAGACTCATTAAAACTCGCTGAGACACGTCGGTCTACTCCGAGTAATTACAAGTTGCACGATAAGATAAAATTGTTACGTAATCAAGTGGTATAAAGTTTGCATAAGGACCGAGAAACATGGAGACGGGAGCATGCTAACGAGTTAGGAACAGCAGCTGCATTTAGTAACTATCGGAAGCTCTTTTAACTTATCTGAGCCACCAGTAGCAAGAAGTCTGGTGTAAGTGAAACAATCTGTGAAGCTGATGGGACATCAATCAATAACATCTACCGGCGTCTAAAACGATATATAGTTTCTCAAGGGACATTTCGGTTGGTCTGCTGATCATATATTTCCCCTCTGCAAAATGTTAGAACATCGCCACATATCGCAGGTCAACAATCGTTGCGTTTCTTGGCATCAGGACTGCCGCCGATTCGCTGGAGAGGACAGGCTCTATGACAAAACCCCTGGGCGGTTAGGCGGGGGTTGCCCAATCTAAGAAGTCTTCTTCAATTTTGCCATCAACAACGTTCTGGAAATAGCTCTGATGGATTTATAGAATGGTGTGAGGAGAAAGACTTCTCGACCTTCAGTATGCGGATGATATTTCCTTACTTTGCGACAATACCCAAGCGATGCAATCCGCGGTTAGTCCATTGTCAATTAGTGTCCTTAGGTAAGGCATGCGCTCTGGACCATCTAATTGTAGAATACTTTTACAAGACCTGCAGGACCCTAAACCTTCACTCACTCTTGTTACTTATCAAACAGAAGTAGTCGAAGGGTTCATGTATCTGGGTAGCGATGCAAGTGCTGGCGGTAGAGTGAGTAGTCAGACCAACTCACTTATGACGAAAGCTAGAGCGGCTTATGCCAATCTGGACCATCTTAGGCGCCTTTGTGATGTTAGTCTGGTTGTAAATGATTGAGTCTACAATGAGTTGGTGAGAGCGATTTTACTCCATGCTTGTGAAACCTAGTCTTTCCAAGTTGAGGATGTTAAGCTTGATAATCATCGTCTCCGAAGGATTGCTAACATTCAGTGGCAACAACATGTTAGTAACGCAGAGGTTCGGCAACGTGTGTTCGGGCACAATGATAATAATTCGATTGGTGTCACAATCTTGCAACGCGGACTCCAATAGCTTATACATGTACTACGAATTTTGATCCAGTCAGATACACACCAAGGCTGGGACTTGTTTGAATAAGTACAGAGGTGATCAGTCTATGACATGATATCGAGATATTAAAGAAAGCTGTATAGAGCTGGTAGAATTGGCCAGTGAATATTGACGTTATGAACAACAAAACCAACATACGTCTGTCTATATAAACTAATTCATGAAGAAAGAGTGAGAGATTTTGTCATAAAAAAATACACATAGTTTAACCACTACTCACTTGAGATTTGGAAATTTCTTGTAAATTAGCAATACGATTATTCAAATTTGCTATAGACTCTTTGATAACATAAGTTAAATGTTGCATTTCTGCACTATGATCATCGAATAATGTTTGTTTACGAGCTAATGCATTTAATTGTTCTAATTTAGAAAATGTATTCGTCAAATCTTGACTAATCATTGATGCTGCTTTCATAAATTGTGATCGTTGACTAAGTAGAGTAGTAGATTTTTTTTTATCCAATGAATAATCTTGACTTTTTATTAATCCATTTGGAACATTAGATTTACTGGGAATAGTATTTTCATTTACTGGGTCATTGGAGTTAGCTTTAGATAGTCCCAAAGATGTATGATCTGTAAATTGATTTCCAAGTGAATTGGATGATAAATCATCTTGACGTTTTAAGTCATTTAATTTCGATCGATTAAGTTGAACGGAACGTATAAAATCAGAGGTACGATCAACTGCGGAACACATCTGAAATGAATAAAATAGATTTTTATTTTCTAAGAGAAGAGCAATTTTCAAAAATAAACTACTATAAATGATTAAAAGATGTTAAAATCATGAATATATTGTCTTAACTAAGTACACTAAAGCACAGACATTATGTCGAATAGGGCAACAGGCATCATTAGCTGGGAATTTAGGATGTCGAGCCATCGATGTGTGCTGCGTCTCGGAAACGCGCATACAGGATCCTAGTAAAGTCATTAATCTGATTTCACCTTACCAAAATAAAGAAGAAGCTCGATTTACTCTGCGTGTATCCGGTAGCCCAGATAACGGCGACCGTCTGCTGCAGCTATACTCAGATAACCATCTACTCCTAGTAAACACTAACTTTAAGCATAAGGTAAAACACCTTTTGACCTGGTGACCCCCAAAAGCCAACCCAACTAGATCACATCGCTATAAGCCATCGGTAGAGAGGCTCTGGTGAAGACTGTCGCTCATTCTGGAGCACTTGTTTAGACTCAGACCATGCTCTAGTACGAGCGAGTATTTGCTTGCGTCTCACTGGACATAGAAAAATATCGCAAGAAAACCTCTTAGAGCTCTACTTAAAGATAAAGCCAGGAATATAGTTCAAGAACAACTAGAAAAACAGTTAGGCAGCCATATAGTAAGTGATGCCCACCCTGAGGCAGCTTGGAATGACATCAAAAAGGCTATGGGAACAGCAGTGATATCTTCTACTATGGCAAACCATAAGGTTAGGGAGAAGCCGTGGATTTCAGCAGCATCTACGGAACTGATGGATGCCCGAAAGCTCATTCCGCCTGGCTCTGAGCACGATGAGGAGCGGCATCAGCTTAGGCGCAGGCTAATAAAAACCCCTCGCAATAATCGAGAACAGTGGTGAATAGCGAAAGCAAGGGAGATGGAAAAGGCAGCGGTGATAGGTAACAGTGGGCAACTATTCAGACTCATCAAGGAAACTGGTATTAGGAATCCGACTGTCAGTGAAACTGTCTCGGAAAAGGATTGGCTTATTATTCGTTCTCAATCCGGGAGATTGGATCGACGGGCAGAACACTTCAGAGAACTGGCCTTCCGCCACACTTCGGTTACCCACGATCTCCAGTCATCCTGAATGGTAAATCGACGTAAGCCCTCCGAATCTTCATGAAGTTGAAAAAGCTATACGAAATCTGAAGCGAGTCAGAGGAGCAGGACCTGGTAGATTGACCCCTGAGATTTTTAAGGATGGTGGTCCAGTTTTAACAATTAGACCGACTGAGATCTTAGTTAAAATCTGAGAACTGGACGTAATACCATCCTAATGGTCTCAATCCCTGATTGTCCCAATTTATAAGAAAGGACAAAAGTCTTCCTGTGACAATCACACGGGAATCAGTCTAACTGATATAGTTTCTAAATTGTTAGCCTTCATTATACTTAGACGTCTGACTGAAGCTCGTGAAGAGCAGACTAGAGAAAACCAGGCTGATTTTCGACCTGGACGTGGTTGTATAGACCACATCTCTACACTACAACAGATCCTGGAACACAGACACACATTTGGGCGTCCTACAATAGTTGTCTTCCTGGACCTAAAGCGGCATTTGACTCAGTGGATTGTGAGGTTCTGTGGCAGTGTCTGTCATTGAAAGGTGTACCAAAGAAGTACATTAACCTTATACAAGCTCTCTACTCGAACACCACTGGTCGAGTGAGAGCTTATGGCCAACTGTCATCGGAATTCTCTACTTCCAGTGGTGTCCGTCAGGGATGTCCACTTTCCCCATTTTGTTCAATTATGTCATAGACATGCTGCTAGATATAACTTTATCGTCGTCTGAGTTTTCAGGAGTAGACCTTGTACTAGGTGGCACGCTTATTGAGTTAGGATATGCCGATGACACACTCCTACTTGGTGAAGACGCTGACAAAACGCAGTCTTCTCACCACCGTGAGCAACAATGCAAGCATGTTCGGAATGCGGTTTCCCCCCTAGAAGTGCAAAATGTTGTTTCAAGATTGGGTTTTATAGGTACCTGAACTAGTGATAGGGAGTGAAGCAGTAAGCATGTTGACTGCTTCACTCATCTCGGGAGTCTCATCAGTGCTGATGGACTCGTGAATGACAAAATCTCAACGCGGATACAGGAGGCCCAAACACTGACTGCCTCGTTGACCTATATTTTGCGATGTAGGAATATCTTGGACGAAAACTAGGGGCGGCCAAATCGAAAACATGGCACAAATCCATGAAGTCACTGACACGTGGTCTGAGTCATGTTGGTAGATGTAGGCTACCTGGTTTTGGTCCGTGAGATGATAATAATCGATTTTTAGATACCCTGAGCGACATGGCTCAAAACCGTCTGCAATGACACAGCTGCATTTACTCTCTGTCCTATGAAATTCTAACCTTCTGAATTCCTCATCACCTCCGTCTTTCCCTTTCTAAATTTACCTCACTGAAATATACTTATTGAATAACATCTTCGAAGCCTAATCTCTCCGATCACTTCCAATACTATTACTACCTCCACTACTATTGGATTTGAATTGACAATCACATCTCTGTGCTAACGTGGTATGGCAGTTAAGACTGCTGTACTTACGTGCATAGTTCTACGTTGATGTTGATGATGATGATGATGATGATGACATTTCGAACAATCTGGTTACACAGTCAGTCGGCAACAACGTAGAACTTTGTATGTGCGTACATCAGTTTCAGTTGCCATACCGCATTAACACAGAGATGCAACTGTCACTTGAAATCCCATAATTGTAGAGATAGTAGAAGTATGAGCAGTAAATTTGAGAAGAGAAATATGAAGGTCATAATGACTCAGATTAGAATTTGGTAGAACACAAAGTATGGCTACACATATATCCGTCAAGGTATTTTATATGGAAATCAATAAAAGTTAATTCAATGAACTTTCAAATAAGAATAAGGTGATAATTGTTAATCAATGAGAGAGAGAGAGTTAACATAGCATACAAATAGGAAATTGTCACATTACCCTTATGTATAAAGAAACAATTTTTTACCACCTTTAATTTGCCTTGATAATCTTTAAACCATTTTATAGCTTGAGATATTGTGACGATCTCCTATTCTTTCTACATTACGTCACATTTCTCTTTATTGACAATTATAACCTTATGCACGATATGCACAATTCAAATCTGTTTTTACTTTCAAATTTCAGATCTGTCTCTAACAGTGTTAGAAGAACAAAACACCTGAATAGGCTAAAATGTCCCAAAAGGTCATATAGGAGTAAACAATGCTGCCAGAAAGTAGAGTAGCTACAAAAATCCGAGGAACGATGTAGTATGATACGCAGAAATGAGGTATTTTTGTAAGACAGAGGATACCCTGATGGAATGGACAGTCCGAAAAAGCAAGGCAAGATATTTTAAACGGTAAAACAGATATTTTGGCAGTCAGGAGTTGCCCTAACCCAACAAGTAGATTGGTGACTAGGAAAAGATATTGAGTTTAGGGTCATCCTTGAGGGAGTAGCAAGGCCTCTCATATGTCAGATTGTGATGAGATTCCGTAGGTCCGTAATAAAATAATTTAGACACAGCAACTGAGTTAGGAATTAATAAATAATTTTAGTGATATTTAGTCAGAGAATACTAATATTTACGCCTTTAGTTGTGCGGTTGAGATACTGAGAGTGGAATGCATTTACAACATAGGAAATAGTCCTGGTAGGTTACCAGGCACCGATAGATTGCATTCAGGATTGCTTTTCTTCTTGGTAGTCGCTTTCGTAACCACTGAGAGATATCACACAAGCACTTTTTCAAAACTCGTGTCCTAAGGGGCTGAAAAGACCTTCATTAGTTCTGCTTCCAGGAAGGGGACAGGGAGATAGTACTTAATTACTGACGTTTTGAGATGAATCATCCGAAACGAGCCGCTCTAACGCGTGAAATCACACGACAAACTAATATCAGAACACGTTTTATGTTATAGTTACTGCTTGGTGAAAGTACTTGCCACCAGAGAATTGAGTAACTGTGTGAGACAGTGGTTTGTCTTTCTTAATGACATTCGTAAATTATAGAAAAACGTGTGACAAGGTATTCCGTGTAGGACTTGTATGTAGGTTTTGATTTAGTAATAATAAGTAGACATATTTCTAGACATGATATAGTAAGAGGAACAATCTTTGGATAAGAACTTTCGAAAAGTAATATCACAGTACGACATTGGATCACCTGTTGTTCTTATTTAAATTTAATGGATTACCGCAGATGTTACATCTTGATTAACCCTATTAGTGGAAGGAGTCATTTTAAAATGAATCATTGGCGATTATAGTAAACCACCTATACGCCAATGAAGATAACAATACATCCTAAGCAAATCAAAAGCGAGTAAAGGGCAGATACCTTGAGGTAAAAAAAAGGAGAGACGAGAGAAAACGTTGGTGACAGCCCCAAGGGAAAACGCTTTGAAATGAACTTTATTTTATAATGAAATTACCAAAAGAACTATTCGCTTTTACTTAGTGACGATTTTTTCACTTCTTGAAACTTAAATTTCTTAACGAAAGAGAACGGATCGAAAAAAACAAGTCACTGTTTGTGTATTTTAACAGCTGAGATCTTTCAACTAACATTATTATATGTGGAAGGCAGGGCCGAACATTGTCGAACTATTATTTCAGGAAAGTAAGACTCAAAAACAGCCTGCAAGTGTTGTAACGAATAAGGAATACGTGATATTGAAGCTATTGCAAGTATCAATGAAAATGTAACACGGTGTAGAAGCGTTTTACTTACAATTATTCCCTAAGATATACAAGCACAACGTAGTAACGTAATTTTTAAAAGTACCGCATTCCTCAGGACCTCAAAAAAATTTTCATGTGGAAGGAAGATGATTAACTACTAGTTATCTGCATGTGTTTGTAAATTTAATTTATTTTATATCAGAATCATGTCTCTTATCCCTGATGCAACTGACAGAATGAAACATTCAACAATAGTGAAATGAGTGATTACTGAAAACGCTTTGTTTATCTCTCTCACGAGCTGGAATAAACCAGTTGAATTCTTTGCTACCGCCTGTCATTAATTTAGCTTGGTTCCAGTTACTCAGTACTTCCTGGTGGATAGAAGTCTAACTACTCGACTGCACTGATTTCTTTCAAGTAATTCAATTACTAAGTCCATGTAGAATCCACTTTGAAGGCTTTGTTTCGGGAAAATACCTCCATATCTATATTTGCACTATGTTCTTACTGACTCTTTCGATGCTACATTTCGGTACTCTGTTTAATCAGATTTTGTGGTGTTAATATTTGTATTTTGTTATTACTTACTTACTTACTTACGCCTGTTACCCCAAATGGAGCATAGGCCGCTCACCAGTTTTCTCCAACCAACTCTGTCTTGGGCTTCCCTCTCCAGTTCTGTCCAATGTTTGTTCATTCCTCTCATATCTTTCTCTATTTCTCGGCGTAGTGTGTTCCTTGGCCTTCCTCTTTTCCTTTTACCTTGAGGGTTCCATGTGAGGGCTTGTCTTGTGACGCAGTTAGGTGCTTTTCGTAGTGTATGTCCTATCCACTTCCACCGCTTCTTCCTGATTTCCTCCTCCATCGGAATCTGGCTTGTTCTCTCCCACAGTTAGTTGTTGCTGATGGTGTCTGGCCAACGAATACGAAGTATTTTGCGTAGACAACTGTTAATAAATACTTGTATCTTCTGGATGATGGCTTTGGTAGTTCTCCATGTTTCCGCTCCATACAGTAGAACTGTATGGACATTCGTATTTAAAATCCTGATTTTGGTTTTTGTTGAAAGTTGTTTGGAGCTGCAGATATTTTTCAACTGTAGAAATGCAGCCCTCGCTTTGCCAATCCGCGCCCTCACATCTGCATCGGATCCACCTTGACTGTCGATGATGCTGCCCAGATATGTAAAGTTGTTAACGTCCTCGAAAGCATCTCCATCAAGCGTGATTTGGTTGGTGCATGTTGTGTTGCATCGGAGAATTTTGCTTTTTCCTTTATGTATGTTGAGACCTACTGCTGCAGAGGCTGCTGCTACACTGGTCGTCTTCTCTTGCATTTGTTGTTGAGTGTGCGACAGAAGAGCCAGGTCATCTGCGAAGTCCAGATCGTCCAGCTGCGTCCTAGCTGTCCATTGGATACCGTGCTTCCTTCCAGATGTTGACGTCTTCATAATCCAGTCGATCATCAGTAGTAAAGGAAAGGGTGAGAGTAAATAACATTGCCTGACACCGGTCTTCAACTAAAACGAGTCTGTCAGATGTCCTTCATGCACAATTTTGCATTTGAGAATTCCGTATGATGTAAACTATTTTCTTAGGCACACCGTAGTGTCGAAGAAGCTTCCACAGTGTTTTCCTATCCACGCTATCAAATGCTTTCTCGTAGTCGATGAAGTTGATGTAGAGTGGTGAGTTCCATTCAATTGATTGTTCCACAATGATCCGTAATGTAGCAATTTGGTCAGTACACGATCGATCCTTATGAAATCCAGCCTGTTGATCTCGAAGTTGGGCGTCTACGAAGTCCTTCATTCTGTTTAACAATACTCTGTTGAAGACTTTGCCTGGTATTGAAAGAAGAGTGATGCCTCTGTAGTTCTCACACTTGCTCGAGATCGCCTTTCTTTGGTATTTTGATGAGGTATCCTTCTTTCCAATCTGATGGTACTTGTTCCTCATCCCAAATCTTCTTGAAGAGGATGTGAAATATTTTCGCAGTCGCTTCTACATCTGCTTAAATTGCCTGTGCTGGAATGTTGTCTGGTCCTGCTGCTTTGCCGCTCTTGATTTTCCTGATGGCCATACTGATCTCCTCAATGTTCGGTGCGCCAATATTAATTGGGAGGTCCTTGGATGCCGCTTCGATGTTGGGTGGGTGCAGCTGGAGCTGGTCGATTCAATAGTTCCTTAAAGTGCTCTACCCACCTATTTCGCTGTTCGTCAGTGTTGCTGATTATTTTCCCTTCCTTGCTTTTCACTGGTCGTTCTGGTTTACGATAGTTTCCGGCGAGCTTCTTTGTAGTTTCGTACAATTGTCTCATGTTTCCTTCTCTTGCAGCCTTTTCCGCCGTCATTGCTAGATCTTCCACATACTTTCGTTTGTCAGCTCTGATGCTCTTCTTCACTTCCCTGTTTGCTTCTGTGTATGCAGCTTGTGCGGTGACTTTCCCTGCTCTTGTTCGGCTGACATTCACTGCTGCCTTCTTGTTCCTCTCTTCAATTTTTGCGAGAGTATCAACAGAGATCCATTCCTTGTGATGGTGCTTCTTGCGACCAAGGACCTCCTGACATGTTGAAGTGATTGCCTCCTTAATCCCTTTCCAATTGTACTCCAATGTTGCTTCCTCTCCATTGAGTAGATCCTGAAAGGCCTGGAACCTATTGGTAAGGGCTATCTTGAATTCGTTGAGTTTTACGGT
Organism: Schistosoma turkestanicum; assembly: GCA_944470395.2. Taxonomy (NCBI): domain Eukaryota; kingdom Metazoa; phylum Platyhelminthes; class Trematoda; order Strigeidida; family Schistosomatidae; genus Schistosoma; species Schistosoma turkestanicum. The sequence continues at coordinate 63 of CALYCR020000269.1, read as the reverse complement.
ATCCCGAAGAAAGGCCGTATTAAACTTCTGTGATGTTGTCTGCCCCGTCGTCCAGTGCTTCTT
>CALYCR020000268.1:0-14594 GCA_944470395.2 Schistosoma turkestanicum | reverse complement strand
TTTGAGCCTCCTCAAATCCTAATCTTCTGGATTAGCCAGCACCTCTACCTTTGTCTTTCTAAACCTATCTCACTGAATTATACTTCTTGAATAATATCTTCGAACCCTAGTCTTCTTTATTAACATTAATACCTCTACTATCTTTATCACTATGGGATTTGATTTGACATTTGCGTCTCTGTGCTGTGGTATGGCAACCTGAACTTATGTACATACGTACGAAGTTCTACGTTGCAACTGACTGACATGTATCTATTAGATAACACCAGTGATAAGTTTAAAGGATCGTTTTTTAATTATGAATGTAGCGTATATGTGACAGGTGAATATACATTTTTTAAACTCATTCTGCTACCTTACCTAAAAAAAAATTGATACCTGTCATTGCACTGATATAAAGAACAGCTTTCATGTTATACAATTGAATCCCAGTGAGCTTATCTTATGCTTCTAGGATCCATCTCTTATATACAGAAGAGACCATATAAATACATATGAATAGGTTTAGTATTTATGTACTGGATATCTTCATTAGGCTTTCAAATTTAAGCTGACAGTCTATAATTTTTACTGTTACGTTCGTTAAAAAAACCAGTTTCTGTTTCTGTTCAGTTTCAGTTTTAAAATGTATTCTTATATAATCCACCTTTGTTAATAATTTAATTACCTCATTTTTTGTTCAGCCATTTTACCTATTACACATTACATTAGGTTCTGTTCTTACAACATACTGTTAGTGTAATCTAGTCTTTAATGTTCCTTTCGATAAGTCACTATCTTGAAGTTTTAAATATTAAGAAAATTTTTTTCAAAGTTAATCACTAATATTCTCTTGGTATTGACATTATTCTTAGTTTTATTCACTTCTCCGCTTGTGTTTTTCTCAAATTTTCACTTCACCATTATGTTATCTATAATCTTTGATGAATGTTATGCGAGCGTCTAGTTTTTTTTTTAAACTATTTGACCTAGTTTCTATTCTGAACATTTTCATACAAGCCTTTATTATATTTCATCGTAACGATTACAACGACTATCATACTATCGGTGTGTTTCGCTTACTCAACTGTTAAACACTGACTCATAAATCAGCTTGATTGGTTTAATAATTTGATAGGTGTGCATATAAACCAGTGGTTAGACAGAGATTTTGAATGGTATAACACAAAATCGTTTGAAATGGTTCAGATACATCCATTTTCGATCTTCTCGCAAATTTTATTCTTCTGAATTCCTCATGGACTTTATCTCACATTTTAAAATTTATCCTACTGTATTATGCTTCTCAAGTCCTATCTTTGATTCCTAAACTTTCCCATCACAGAAAATATTGTTACAGTTTGACTATTATGAGATTTGAATAGACAGTTTCTTCTCTATTCTAATGTGGTCTGGCAACTTGAACTGATGTACTTATGTACCAAGTTCTACGCTGTAAATGACTAATATGCAGATAAATATTATTGTATATATTAAAGCTTGATGAAAAATATTATAGATCGCCCGCATACTTCTTCGTTTTCAAATGTTTTCAATGTCCGAATAGAAACATTAAGTAAATTAGAATTTACAATCCTTAACAAAACTTTTACTCATCTGAAATAATTATGCTGTTGTATATTGGGGATTCATGATTTCTGATTTTACTTCACTAATTTAATTTTGAAACATACTAGTTCTGTGAACTACAACCATAACACCACGCTATTCAAATCGAAGTAGGCGAAATGGACTGAGCTCAATTCTTATTCAATGTTATAATGTGTCTTATCTTAATCCAAAAACTTGAAGTTACAAATTCCCAGTTCAATGACATTATACAAGTAATTTTTACTTAACAAATGGTCTAAAATCTAAAATATCTACCTAAGTAGTTTTATAACGTAATAAGAGCCATATGTTTTAATGGCTAATGATATTAGTGTTTATATGAATTTCAGTAAGTAATGTATGTTTTATTCATCACCTTACTTATTTACTTTCTACTGCTTGCAATGATAAACTTTTTCATTCAAAAGTTATGTATACTCCTGATTTATTAAAAATTATGAATCCATCATTGCTAGACCACTACTAGAAATTTGGAAGTATTTTATGATAATTTCGTCCTGGCATGGAACTCATCAGCAGTGCGCATCTATGACTCCTGCTACTCATAGGATTCGAACACAGGACCTTCGGTCTTTTGCGCGTACGCCTAACCTCTGGGCTGGTACCTAACGGTGTTAATGTCTAACTTTAATCAATCCACAGTCTTGCACAACCTCATCCATTGTCTTTTGTGAGCACTGCTTCACAACTGAACAGGGTTCACAAACTTTAAAGTAGCATAAAATATTCAGTTCGTCGAATATCTAATAGAAACACAAAAAAATAAGATGAGATCATAAATCTCAAATTTAGATGGTGATATATTTTTTAAAATTAAAGTAATTACTCAAACCGAAGATCTTTTGGCATATAACTAATTAAAAATTTTATATATCATACATATTTACAACAGAATTGAATATCAACAACTTTTATAATGTTCAGTCATACAACGTTCGTTTCAGACACAGGTGCATCCACTCTTTATTTTCTGTCAAATTCTAATTTTCTGAATTCCTCATCACCTTCAAATTTCTCTTATTAAGTTTATTTAACTGCATTATACTGCTTGAATAATATTTTCGAACTCTAATCTTCTCCATTATAGCTAATACTTCTACTAACTCTACTACTATGAGATTTGAATTGACAATTTCATCTTTGTGCTAATATGGTATGGCAACTTGAACACTGATATACATACGTACGAAATCCTACATTGTAGGTGACTGACTGAATGTTCAGTTAACAGTAAATTTTTTATAATGACCATTATAAAAAAAACCAGAATCATGACAATTTTATTTACCTCACACCTAAAACTAACTGAATAAATCTCATATTTAAGAAACTTTAATTTCTTCTTATCGATAACATCATTTGATTAGGAAAACATAGATAAATCACAAGGACCTGAGTTCCACTTGCATAATCTCCCTGTGGCACTTTAGTTACACAATCCATATCATTAAAATAATGAGCGTAATGGTATACATTCTATACAAACTACTTTAATCAATCTATTCAGTAGATTGTTTCCTAGTGGAAAAAATAATGCAGTACAAATGAATGACTATTTTATTTTTCGCATCAACTTTATCATCTCACTAAAACAAAATAAATATCTTTTGCTCGATTTACACTTATTCATAAATTAATAAACGTGTTTACATGCATACATACATGCATTCATTAAACTCCAATCACTTGTTTGATTATTATTATTATTATTAATATTATTACGATCATCAACAAAATATTGAACACTGATCATATCATTATGGATTCATTCATCATTATACAGAAGATATCATGATGAATGTTGATATAAAACTTGAATGTTATTTCTCGATTTCGTATTAACAGGAGTGTTATGATTATTATTATTGACGCATACATGTATATGTATCAATATGTTCTCGTCTACAAATTCCGCTTATCTCATTTAGTTCATCTAATCTGATCAAAAACATTTCATTATTATTATTATTATTACATATTGCTATTCACAAAAAAAAATTATTTATTAACGCCATAAAAATTGCAATAATAATAATAATAATTTGTTGTGATTTGTGTTTCGTTTCACATGTCTACTACATATTAACGCACACACACACACACTGAGAGAGCTTTATGATGAATATAACAGATTAGAGAATTAGAAATGCGTTCTGTGTTTTGTTTTTCAATCAGTAGTATTAGTATTAGTAGTAGTAGTAGTAGTACTAGTAGTTCAGTAATTTCGATCGCCCCCGACAACGATTTCATTATTACAATGCAACGCAACACAACACATGCGTGTTATCTATCAAAACACATATATATATAATTATACACAAACATATAATAGGTCAGTCAACACAAGTAAAAAAAAAAGAATAGATAGTTATCAGTAGTATTTTTGAGGTCTGCATGTGTAACCTAGGCAACTTGAATCCAACCAATTTTCCTTGTTGTCTTATCGAATGGGAAATTTTTTTGGCTTTAGAAAAAAATAATAATAATAAAAGTGAAGAACATTTGAATGGTTGTTATTTTTTTTGGTTTATTATAACTTTTTGTTTTTTTTTAAAAAAATCATTCTGATGAGGTCAATTTACCACCTTTATTCGTTGAATGAATGAATGAATGAATGAATGATTGTATGAATTCAATAACAAAGCATTTATCAATCAGATGAGGATTTCTTTTCGCCTAAGTTCATTATTACATTGTGTTCAGTAATATCCATCAGCTAACTCGCTCTCTTTCTCTCTGTGGATAAAAAAACAAACAGATTAGTTCAACCAGCTGATAATTAGGATTCAGCCATTGTCTTTTCCCGTGTGTGTGTGTGTGCGAGAGCATACATGTCATTGTTCTTTTATCAACACGTTTATCACCACTGAACATCACTGATAAGCTGTTTAAGCCTCCTAACACGGTTGGTTGGTTGGTTAACAAGGTAGCCAGTTCACTAAAAAATGAATTGTATTCATCATAACAAAACAATATAGTTACTGTGTATCAGTTTCAAAGAAGAATAATTTATACTCAATCATCACTCTAGCGACAGTAGAACAAAACAAAAGAAAAAATAAATAGGTGTTTACAGAGAAAATAAACTGAAAACTTAGACGCCGAAATTCACAATCATTCAGCCTTCTTTTTTTCATTTTGTATCGAAAACCAAATAAAAATAATACTTGATGCACATTCAATTGGAGACATTCTTGTTGAAGTGGTGTTTTTGGTTTTTTATTGTTCTGGTGTTTTTATTTCATTCAGTCATATCAATTTTTATATTTATTTTAGTTTTTTATTGAATAAAAATAATTGATATGTTTGGTATAATTCTTCATTGAATTGTAGTCTTTGTTTAATTCATAACAATTAATAGTAGAATTAGTTAGATTCAATTCAATGTACAATTTAACTTTTTACAATATGAAGTGTTTAAGCGAAAGATTGATTACCAGTGGTGTACCAATGGTGTACGTCTGTTCAATAAATATATTCATGAGAGTTGTGACCATCTGCGTTCTAGTTCAGATGTATACCGATGTGTATACCGAATGACCAATGGGCGGAAACTTTTGTGTGTTTCTAGAGTTTATCTAATGTATAACCGATTTGTGCTGGTGGTGGCATTTTTGGTTCTCTGAGCTGGATGTTTTGGTTGTGGAGCTTTTATTGTTCTTCTACTGAACAACATCATCTACCTGAGCTACAAATTTTCTCCACCAACTCATAACTGATTTGCTAGATCAGTGTGCTTAAATGTATATCACAAGTTATAAGGAATGGAAACTCATGTTTCAAATGTACATTTGATATATGCTTACTTTAAGTGATAAAACTTTTTCGTTTTTAAAAAGAATCAGCACTATATATAATTAAAAGGTTTGACAGGAAGAAGAAATCAACTTAACTTTAGCTGAATCCATATTAAACCATAAGTAGATTGTAGTTGTAATAATACTGAGCAGTTTGTAAATAACTTTAGGCATATGCTTATGTTAGTCCTAATAAATGTTTGTACAAATTCACTGACCAACTATGATGCATATCTACATGTCTTCAATAGATAAAAATCTGTTTTTTTTTATCAATGAGTTTGTACAACATTCACATGATTTATTTCTTGAATACTGAATCTTGTAATGATCATTTATACTCGTAAATCGGTCACCTAATCAGTTTGTTACACTTGCACAGTACTTCTCATCTAATTAGATGTAAGTAGAGTAGTTTATTTAAACAGCAATTACTGTTCAGTTTGAAAAGATAGTCAATAATTTGTGTTGATTTAATTGGTTGACAGATCGGCTTTTTTTTCCATGTAAGAATTGTCCTCGGTTAAACGTATATTTGAAATGTTATTTCGTGTAAATTAGCTTATTCTGTTTTGTTAGTCACAAAACACACATTGAATTCCTCCCTGTTTCAGCTCTAAGTTGAGTCAATTGCAAGGATTTCGTGATGTGCTTCACTTGACCTACCTACCTACCTACGTTTTCAGTTTAGTAAATCAATTAGATTATTGTAAAATAAAATATCACTTTGTAGAATGTTTTACCCATCGTTGTTACGGTTAGTCCTTGACAAGAACTAGGGAAATCACACAGTATTCTTACTAAGATAATACATTTAGATCACACTAAATAAAAAGCTTCTTATAACTTTTAAAAAAACTTCACACTTAACTCAGTCGCTTATCAACTTGATTGGTGATAAAGTTGAATATCTCATTTACTGATTATGTATCATACTTACTCAATATGATACATGTATTTTAAATATCAATCAAGTATATAACGATGTCTGTTCATGTTTTAAATATTACACGGATTTCAATGATCAATAGGCAAATATTCGGTGACAGTCAGTCAATTACAACGTGGAACTTCATACATGAGTACATCCATCAGTTCATGTTGCCATACCACATTAACACAGAGATGCCATTGTCAATTCAAATCCAATAGTGGTAGCGACAACAGAGATATTAGTAGTAATGAAGAAGATTAGCTTTCTCAGATATTATTCAAGAAGTATAATTCAGTGAGATAAATTTACGGAGAGAAAGATAAAGATGATGAGGAATTCAGAAGAATAGAATTTGATTGAGAGAACACAATGAACGAATGCACCTGCGCTATTGCAACCGACCTTAAGTCATGTCGATGATAATAAACATTCATCTGTTTTGTTATGAAAGTTCCACCAAGGTTGCTGATAAAATCTATTACAATGTACAATCATGGCTTGCATTAGATGTTATCTAGGAGAGGAAAATATATATCTATTGATCAAATAAACAGATCTAACTAGCAAAACATAATTTATGTGTGTTTGCCCCCTAATATAGAAATTTTTTCTTCGCGAAGCAAAAAACACATGATTTTCACATTTATTGCCAATAGTTATTTATTTCCAATATATTTTTTAGAAAATTTAATTTATTCATGTTTATTTTTTAAAAAAAAATAAAAGATCATTGATAATTAAAAACTGTGCCATCATATCTATTCAACCTATCTGAAATTGTTCACTACCTAACTACTTTATCAATGAATGAATCAATTAACATTGCCGTTTATTTTCTCAATCATACATACACTTGTACATTTTACTTTCCTTTATCACTGTGTTCAGTGTTACTTGGGTATTTTTTTAAAAAACATTTTTCCTAATTAGTTTAACACAATTTATGAGGTTGCATGATATGATCAGTTGATGAATCAATCCTGTTAAGATCTTTTTTGGTGTTGTTGTTGTTGTTGAAAATTATGCCATATATGACTAATATTAAAAATTGTCAGTGAATTACGATGACAGCAAATTGGGACATGAAGTTAAACAGCCAAAGATTATGTGTATATAAAGTGATTTATTTATCAAAGTACATTTATCTGTCCAGTGGTTGATACTGTTTGTTGTTTGGTAAAGGTGATCGGAAAAGCGAATGATCCATACAAGTGAATTTGAATGCAGAATAAATATACTAGTCTTTATTTTTAAAAAAATAAATATTTTCACTGTTTGTAATAATATGTTGTGTACATTTCCGATGATGATGATACACTTGTGATCAGTGAGGTGTTTTCTGACAACTAGTGTCACTGGATTGAGTCATGTTGGTGAGTGTAGACTACCTCCTTTAGGTATCGATGGTTAGAGACCTTGAACGACATGGCTCAAAATCGTTTGCAGTGGCGCAGGTGCATCCACTCATTGTGTTCTATGAAATTCTAATCTTCTTAATTCCTCATCATCTCTACCTTTCTCTTATTAAGTTTATTTTACTGAATTATACTTCTTGAATGATATCGTAGAACCCTAATACTTTTTCTACCTCTACTATTACTGGATTTGAATTGACAATTACAACTCTGTGCCAATATAGTATGACAATGTGAATTGATGTGTGAAATCCTACGTTGTATCTGACTGACTGACTGAAACTGATATCACTGTATTTCTTATAGATTTTTTTGAGGCCAAGAATCCATCAATGTTAGACCACCATTAGAAATCTGGAAGCACTGAAAGACAGCCGTTTCGTCCTGGTATGGGACTCATCAGCAGTGCGTTATCGTCACAAATGCGAAGTGAAAATTGTATCGTATTTAAATTAGTTATTTCACTTACAAATTATTTCTGACATAAATATTGCATGGTCATCTCATTTGAATAGTCATATACTTGTCTGTAATTGTTAATATAGTGACATTTTAAAATCATTGAACCCCACATTTTCTTTTGGTAATCTTTAAAAATCTTTTTATTCATAATAAAATTGTGACTTGTTTGCTTTGGCTTTCACTGACTCTACTTGGGATCCAAGTTAGAAATAAAAATACTTTTATTCATGACTATTTTATGACTGTCCATTACCTTATCATTTTAAATGTTTACTTGTAGTTTTTTCCCTAAATTTCACTTAGAAGTTAAGCTTAAAAACTTACATAATGTTTAGAAATCTACATTTTGACTTAATTATTCACGTGGCTGTAAGCAAACATGTTTGTCTTTAGAAATAACCGGCCGGCATTGTTTTGAAAGGCATTAACCGTTCAGCTTAATACAACTTTAGATGTTTTCTACCTTAGGCATAACACTGTGTACAAAATTACTTTTCGTTCGATATGTATAAAGCATTACGTCTAAGGCAGTATATATATGTACGAGAACCTTTTCTTGGAGGATAGAATTCTTTACAAGGGAATAAAATGTTTTCAATAATTACATCATTCTGCCTTGTTTATGCACATAAGCTTGTAAGCGGATGTGGAGAAACCACAAAATATTATTCTAACTCAATTGTTGTTTTGACTTTATTTAAATTCCTGATTGGAAATAACTGTTTGAAATACTAGATTTCTCTTAGTCACTTATTTCTCAGCGAACCCGTCCTAAGACATTGTAACCTTGCGAAGGTTTCAGTGATGAGCGTAATTAGTTAACTTGAGTGGTGGACCGAGATCGAGTCAATCTACCGCTTAGTCGTAACTGCGATTGTTCAATAACTATTCTTTGAACTTTTCTCTATCAGTAGTCACTTAATAAAAGTGATATTTAAGAACGAGCACATTGTCAAAGTGTTTTATTTTTCCACTGATTAATATCAACTGAGGGATTATTGTAAACCAAAAAAATACCAAGTGTTAGTTCTTTTGATTTGGAGAAGCTTTGTTGTAGTACACTACTTCCCGATCTCATATCACTTTCCGTTTACTATATACGAATCTAATGTGCTCTAATTTTCTCAATGAAATCAAGTATATTTTTCATAAATATGAATAACATTTCCATTCATGTGATTAACATCATTATGTTATGAATATTAATCTCATTCTTCAATGAACAGAAAGATTTTTTTTCATCAATAATGAAAACAATACTACATCAATACTACAATCAATGATCAAACTCTTATGATATTTAAAACAACGGCATACAAACTATTGTAACAGAATGAAGTGATTATATTGCTGATAATTCTTGGAAAGATTGATTTCATTGTAATTTTTAATTGATAGATGATAATGAATGTGACAGGATAGTTGTGTAAACATTTGGAATTAAATGTATATCCCTACTGTGAGGCTGTAAGGCTGATCTTAGTGTTATGTGTTAATCATGCATAATTCAAAATGTTTATTTTTCTGCGCTGTACATTTCTTAGAACATTTTTTTCATATTATCTCAAATGTTTATCTGTGTATCTATTTATCTAACTAACTATCTAGTTATTTATTCATTCATCTATCTACCTATCTGCCTATCTATCAAAAGTGGTTTTCAACGGTTATTCTTCTTCTTATTACTATTATTCCTTTTCTCTTCCTAAATGTAATCATCATTTCAACTTGACGTCATTTATTCAGTTTAATCTTATCTCTCTTTTTTTTTCTCTGTTTGTATGACAACATTGTTAGATTGTATTGTTTGTTTATGAAGTCTACATAGTAAATAGATAAGAAAACAATAATAATCATAATAATAATTTGATTCTACCTTTTCTTGCAGCATCCATTAGTAAGTAGTATTTATTCTTTAATCAAACATCAATTCGTTATCTGATAATAATAAGACAGTGAGTTTCAAAAATCAATGTAAATAAATTTACTATATAATCATTTAGAGGATTGGTTAAACAGATATTTGAGTAGTGAAGGGTTTTATTCACCAAAAGTTTACACTTTATATTGATACCGACTCAGTGGTGCAGAGGTTAGGTGTTCGCGCGCAAGACCGACGGTCCTAAGTTTGAATCCTGCGAGGTGTGGGAGTTGTGGATGTGCACTGCGGATGAGTCCCGTACTAAGATGAAACAACTGTCTTTCAGTGCTTCCAGGTTTCTAATGGTGATCTAACACTGATCGATCTTATGATTTCAAATTTATATTTGCGCATTAATAATGAGTTTTATTTGAAAATAACTGTACAGGTTTAAACTGGTCAGTAATTTGAAATGAGGATTTCATGTATCAGGATGGACGGATATTTTCTCAAATGAATGATAAATTACGCAATGAGGCTTATCAATTGATTTATAATTCAAAATTTTTCCTAGATTTTGATTTGTTGATAAAATTTGCCTTATGTTCTCAACAAACGGTACACTTCTGTGTGAAAATGATCGTTTCTTTGGTTGTTCTGTCTTTAAAAACGGAACATGCAGAAAGTTAGATTCATGATAAAGATCAATAATTTTGTGATTAACCCTAGGAAAGTGAAAAAAAATTAATATTAAATAATTATTCACTTATCACTGCTTATTTATACTATCTCTATACATACTGGTTCTATCAATGAATATAACTGTTTCTTATGATGACTGTTATATTGTGATGATATTTTTGAATGAGTATTTGTTTTCAGACTAATTATTATAGTCTTTTCATTTATCTATTAGATTAATTTATTTCTCGTACGTTTCGATCTGATGTTTTCTGGAACTTGTAGTGATTATTTCTTGAATGCATAATTCAAGTGTCATGCATTTCTCTACTGGCTGTATAATATTACTATATTAATATATCAGTGCTTTGCTTAGTTATTAAGTCAGTCAGTCAGTCAGTCAGATGCAACATAGAACTTCGTACGTAAGTACATCAGTTCATATTGACATACCACATCAGCACACAGATGTAATTGTCAATTCAAATCCAATAGTAGAAGAGGTAGTAAACGTATTAGAAGTAATCGGAGAGGTTAGGATTAGAAGATATTATTCAAGAAGTATGATTCAGTGAAATGAGTTTAGAAAGAAAAAAAACTTGAGGTGTTGAAGAATCCAGAAGATTAGGATTTGAGACAACACAAAGAATAAATGCACCTGCGCCACTGCAAACGGTTTTTAAGTCATGTCATTCAGGGTCTCTAACCATCGATTTCTAACATCTCGCGGACCCCAACCAGGTAGTCAATAACCACCAACATGGCTAAGTCCACTTGTCAATGATTTCATAGATTTCTGCCATGTTTTGGTTTGGCCGCGCCTAACTTTCTTCCAACCTATTTCTACACTACAAAACAAAGCTCGGCTTAGTTATTGAAGCAATAATTCTTTGTACCGGCGACTTACTGATGCTTATATTGAGTAATTCGATAAGAATTACCAAATCATAGTGATTGTTATTCAAACTGATAAGAGTAGATTATATCAAGTCACTGATGTCTTATCATTTAACTTGAGTTCAACTTTTAAACTAGTTACTTATTACAATTAATTTAATTATGATAGACTGTAACAATGCGGTGAAATTTACCAGTACAAGATTAATTAACACAAATATTTACAGTTCTGAAGAGAAATATATGAATCCGAATTTTAGTTATATCCAATCCTATGTCCTATCTTCAATTATTTCACATCACTTATTGTTAACTTCATCTTGATAAGATAATTTTTTTCTTTAAATGACTAAGTAATTTGGCTAATCTTCTTAGTTTTTTGTAGTTTTACTGAATAAAGATTATTCCGGAATTTTCTTTCAATTATTGATAGTTTTAATTTGTTATGTGATCACAGAAAGCATAATTTTGCGAACTATCAAATATCAATTAATGTGATTTAGGGCAACGGCTTGACGATGGAGGATGTGTAAAGCCATGAAGTTCATCACCAGTATTAGTAGTTGACTTATTGTCAACATCGTCATTATAAATGTAAGTGAACATCGAAATTCCCAGAAGAGAGAGAGAGAGAGAGAACTGTCTCACATGTAAACTCTTTTGGAAAAATTTTTGAAGACTGTTGTAATATTGTGTGTTTTATCTTTTTTTTCTGCTATCAAACTTAAAATTTGTTTTTATTAACATAAAAAGTGTGAGAAAAATAACTTCATTATCATGCACTGAAAGTCTAGAATTATTCATTGGTTCATCAAGATGGCACGAAATTTTTGCCTGATATACTTAAACGTCTAATTTGAAAGTTATTGAAACTGTAAATGACATCGTTATTTATAAACGATCGTGAGTGATTTCTAAAGCAATCGTAAACGTCCCCAAAAATTTATTAGTTTCAAGACAGGTTTGTGAATTAGGATTAGGAGTTAAGGTAAGTGTTTGGGGCAAGGGATTATGGTAAGGGTTTTCAATATCATCATCTACAGTACAATGATGCTCGGTAGCCATATGAAAGAAAAAATTTCGCGCAGAAATTCAAAAGGATTCATCCAAACTCTGTTTGTTTGTTCATAATACCATCCAACTATACGTGTTTATTAAAACCTTTCACTCTTTCAGTTAATATCACGTAATGTTCTTAGTTAAAAACTACTAGAAACCAGGCAGTACTGGACAGATGTTTCATTTAAGCACAGGAGCTTTTAAGGTAGTCAACCAATAACTATATTGGGATATGGTTGTACAATATTAGTAATTGAATTTTGAATAAATGGTCGCAAGGTTAAGCGTTCTTGTACGAGACCGAAGGTCTTATGTTCGATCCCTAATGTCAGGACTGTGGCTGTGATGAATTCTCACACTACCATTGAGAGGCTGTTCAATGTTTCATGGTTTTCAGCAGTTGTTTGACTAAGACCGATCCTTAATGTTATCGATCTTGTTTATTAACACTCATATTAGTCATCACTTGACTCCTAGTTTAAAATCACTGATCCTACTATTCCAAGAAATAATACTGAATAAAATCAGGTAGCATAAATCACAAATATATTTCCTCTTATCCTGCTTTAATTTATCGATCGTAAAATATATATATATCTCATTTGTGGATTCCATTTGGAATTCTTTAAATACCTTACTGACAACAAAACATTTTTCACTTCCTCAATTAATTGCTGATTGTATGAAATCCCAATTTATTAGTCAGGCTGACTTTAACAATACCAACAATCATCAATAAATTATCAAGAGCACTTCAACTACATTTTGAACAAATCAATCCATGACACTAAATCACAAGGGTTCGGTCAGACAAAAACATGGCAGAAATCCATGAAGTCACTGACTAGTGGACTGAGTCATGTTGGTAGATGTAGACTACCTGGTTGGGGTCCACGAGACGAAACTCACCAATTGTTAGAGACCTTGAACGACATGGCTCAAAATCGTTTGCAATGGTGCAAGTGCATCCATTCGTTGAGCTCTCTCAAATCCTGATCTTCTGGATTCGTCAGCACATCTACCTTTGTCTTTCTAACCTTATCTCACTGAATTATACTTCTTGAATAATATCTTCAAACCCTAGTCTTCTTCATTACCATTAATACCTCTTCTATCTTTATCACTATGGGATTTGATTTGACATCTGCGTCTTTGTGCTAATGTGGTATGGCAACATGAACTTATGTACATACGTACGAAGTTCTACGTTGCAAATGACTGACTGACTGACTGAACTTGTTTCTATCAGTTACCTAACAGTTTACCTATCACTAGTACATGCAACATAGACATGAATATTTAATTTTTGTTTAAAAATTTTAAAATATTTTAATGAATAAATACAATGCTTCAATGTATTACTATTATTATTAGTAGTAGTAGTAGTAATAGTAGTAGTATCGGTAAAATGGTTTCGAGTCTACTTGATGAAAATACAAATAAAAAACTCCCCTAGCTTTTTATCAAAATCTTGATAATTGATTATAACCTCTAATTGTTTTCATTGTTCAATGTTTTTTGATCATTCAACTCTTATTTGTGTTGGTGTGTGTTCGCCTGAGCAAAAGCATCTATGTATAGATATATAGATATATAGATGAATATGGAGTGAGATTTATGAATCGGTAACGCTTTGACCTTTCTAGATTGACCTGAAAGATAAGAATTGAAAATGAAAATAAATACTAATTCATGTTTTAAAATTAATTTCAATTTTTTTTGTCTTTAAAAACAATCCCATTAATTAATAACATCAACTAAAAAAAGATTCTTTTATTTTAGATTAGAATACATGAGACTAACTAACTAACTAGCGAACAAACGATGGACAATATGAATAGATCGTACTGAAAGATAAAATCATTTGGCGTTAACCT
>CALYCR020000267.1:0-14644 GCA_944470395.2 Schistosoma turkestanicum | reverse complement strand
CATGTTTAATTGTTCTTCTGTTACACCATCACTTGAAAAAGCAGATTCGAAAATAACCAGAAGGATTTCCTTACAAAGAATTTAAACAAGGGCGGCTATTCCATCATCATCACTAAAATTTCTGTCTCTCCACAAGTGTCTACTTATTTGTTAAATATCCCACTCTCTAAGTAAGATTCGCTCTGATGTTCAAAGAAATCATCCATCAGTTTCCAGGAGAGAGGATTCCAACCCAGAGACTCATCTGTGTGTCTAAAAAATATATGACAAAATATTAGGTATGTCTGATTTAGTGTATAGAGGCGTGAAACAGGAATAACTTTACTACGACTCGCTAATACTCCACTTGTTAAACCAGCTACATCATGTAAGAAATAGCCTTCTGGTAATTTCGACAAATCTCTTCTTCTCAAGTCAATTTTTTTGTAAACAGATGAAATTTGACATAGGATTAGTTCGGCCAAAAAGCTTTGCCTATTACTGTATTAACGAGGGAAATAAGTTATTCAATCGCCACCAAATCATTTCATCACAAATTCCTATGAACCGGCCAATGCTAGGACTACCATGACGGGAACCCAAATGCCACTGGGGACAGAAGTTTGTTCCCAGGGGTGGGGGCGACCGGCCGATGCTAGGCTACCATTGGGAACGTAGATGCACTGGACAGACGTTTTGTCCCAGTGTGGGGCTGACTCATCAACTGTGTGCAAATTATGAACCAAAATTTCAGCAAATTATAACTACCTTCTGATTTTATGTTTTCTTAACGTTTGGAAATCCCGTGACTTTTTCATAATATCAGAGAAACAATAACAGAGGTTATTAACAACTGCAAAAATCACTTACATTCTTAAAAATAACTGATATCCTCATATAGTGCAAAGAACAAGTGGAATAAAGAAAAATGTTTTTACTAAACATTGTTACCCATATTGATTTAAACCCCCACAACTACAATTCGCAATAGCAGTGGTAATGCACTATAAATGTTTATAGAAATTTTTAAGCACTAAGTCAGAGAGAATACATGTTCATTTAGTCTACTGTTTAGGAAAAATTGTTGCACAACCTACTAATACAACTTACATTTCGGTTTATCAGTTTATGTTTGTACTGACAATTGATCATCATTACAGGAGAGAATATCGTTGACTGATGTCATAGCAACCAAACATCCATTATAGATTATGTCTATACATTTGACAATAAGTTTGAAATAAATTATCTGAAGGTTGCTACAGCAACGCCCAATCATGCCTAGATCTTTTGTTACTTAGATAACAAGCAAACAAATAAGTAAGAAATATGTATTGTCTAAGGCTGAATATCTATTGTTATAAAAATAGACTAACATTATCGAATGAAGATAAAAATATCATAAGGAAGATTATGACTGAATGAGTAAAGTACATAATATTCCTATTACTCATGATAACTGAATGTATTAGTTTTGTAATAAGCTGTTTGCTATGGGGATATTTTTTTCCGATTTTTCGATTCTAATACAAAAATGTATCATCTACACACAGTCTTATTAAACCATTAGGATAAATTGGAAGTTTGTGAAGACTGTTTACTTCAAAGATTACGAAATGGTTTTAGCTAGAAAAATGTTGGAGACAAGTATGGTATTCTGTAACAATGCACATCATCCGCAATACGAGCAAGGAGTTGAGTTTTGAACTTTCAACTATCAGTAATGATCTTACGTGATGATGAATTAGAAAAAAAAATAAACTGTCGGGTTACAACTCACTGATCTAATAGTAATGTGCTACCTGATGGTTTTGGGTTTGGAGGTATATATGCATATATAACTGATTCTCTCTTTCACATGAAATTAATGCTGTAATTAACTGACAGAAATAGTCAAACAAAATCAAACCTGATCAGTCCAAAATAAATAAACACGTATGGCACTAAGTGGCACGAAATAACTATGGAATTATTTACTTCTGTTTACCTTAACTATTGTTAAATGTTTCAAACCAGAACGTGTTTCAGAGATTTTGCAAAGAAGGACAGTAATTTGCAAATATATATATATATATATTGCATTTCGCTTAAAGGATAACACTAACTTTTCACTTGTATTTCAGGGGAGATACAAGCGTGATGACGTCAACAACAACATGTTGTTGTTAAAACTACTATTTATTCCGAAGGCTAATAAACTAAGGATAGTGATAAAAAGAGAAAATTGAGCAGAAAATTTCTTATGGTTCATTTCGATGTAACTTGACTGAGGTAGATGTCAACATCCTAATCTGTTGATCGACGAGGTAGAAGTTTGTCTATTTGTAATTCTGATTCCTGTTAGTTGTTGGTTTGGTTAATCTTATTGGAAAAAAGCCTTACCATTCATCCGACTTGGACCAACTATCCAAGCGACCATGTATGATTCCAGTCACAGCTCACATTTTTCAATCAGAGTTATGGACATTAGTGTTTGTTGCACAGTGAGTCCCATATCAGGATGAAATGGCCGTCCAGGTTTCTAATGCTGGTCTAACAATGACTGACTGATAATTTCAATGTGCAACAACTCACATTATTATATGAATTTTATATGAATCATTTTGACCGGAGTGACATGACTATGACTTGGTGAGAGTTTTGCTTTGTTCGGCTAAACCATTTAAACCTGGGATTATTTTAATTCGTTTATTTATTTTCTGGCCTACACTGAGTCACAAAACGTCAGAAAAATTTGAACTTTTCTACTCATTGGGATAAGACAAATATATTATTCTTTTTAGTATTGGATGTTTTAGGTTCAACCTGCCTAGGCTAATTCTTATTTATCAGCCTAATTGCGACTGATTTTGTAAAGCAATAACCGTTATAATTGAATCAGGATTACCTATCCATCGTTTTCAAATATACACCATACGAGGTCAGTTTACTGAAAAAAGTAGACTCAACACGTCACAGATACCTATAATTATAGTGTGAATAATTATACTGGTTAGTTGAATGTACTGAAATAATAAGGAAAAATAATAAACTCACGTGATCCATCTAATCAATGAAATAATTTTCTTTGGCCAAATGAAACTGGTTATTTATTCTGCTTTTAAGTTTTAAGAGACCGACCGATATAGTCAGTGGTTGTTTTAAATATGGTTCTATAGTATAAGCGTTCCAATATTGCCTCTTATCCTTTTTCATACGTTAAGAACAACAAATGATTCTTGGTGAACAAGACAGAATGCAAATAGTCATAAACTCTAAATGATGGGTAACTCAGTAGAATTGGATAACATTAACCAATTAATCACTTTAATTTACATTGTTACTTCGATTTGGTATTGTACCCGAAATAAATCACGAATATTGTTATGGCTGTTATACGATTATTTTTCTGATATGGGCTTACATACAAATGTAGGAGTAGTTGACCAAAATTTCCTTGTAATAGGCCACAAAGTGATTATAATTTCATCTGTGCTTCATATAATTAATCAATGAAGATTCGCATTATATTGATTTAAAATGTAAGCAGTAATGATTTATTTACCATTCTGCTTAAAGTCCATAAATATGCAGTAGCAATTACCTGTTAGAAGTAGTGGCATATCTTCAAATCTGTTTCCATCAGATTCTATTCAGTGATTCAGACTAAGAGGAGATAAAAACCCTAGCAGGTTGGCGGAAAATAATCAGATCGAATTTTGTTCCTTTGGATGTTTCTTGTCTGGAAAAAATGCAACTCAGTGTACAAAAATTTTCCATTAGTGCAATTATTAGAGGATAATATTTCAAAGAATGAAGTGAATTTGATTCTGGACTACCAGCTGACAATTATGATTTAGTTTAAAGGTTTTCTGGTGGGTAACTTGGGAAATGTTAGCTGAAATACCATAATGACATAAATATTCTGTCATCGCCAGTTAATAACTCACCATTAAGATCAGTGGTTCTGTGAAGACTTTTCATAAGTTTATGGGAATATTCACTAACAAAGACATCACTTGGGAAATCATTCCAAAAGCAGACACCACATATACACTGTTGTTTCTAGTGTCTTATCAAGAGCCAACACTCTAGTTATATCATAGGTTAGAAAACGAAAAAGTTCAATAACATGCAAAAAAACACCAAACTTTATCGTAATTGGGTCAGAATCCAAGGTTGAGGACACTTGCAACATTTTCACTGTTAAATAAGACGATTGTGTCCATTTTCTCGATCATGAAATGAAATAGCATTAAAACGACTATGGTTTAAATTTATAATTTATTCGCACCGTCTCATTATTGAACAATATTTCACACTACCACTTGCATTCCTCAAAACTGTCACCAAATAATATCAATAATTTTAGAAATTGTATCATCGGTTCTCATTATTACAGAATCAATATACAAACCAATAACCCATTCAGTGATTATCTACGTCAATTACAATGACCTCTAGTAATCACGCTATACCTAGTTTATATTCAAGTTTGACAGGCAGAGATAATTGATTATTTCTCAGTATGGAAATATATTTCCATACTCCAAGTATAAAATAGTGTGAACTTGGAAATATTGAGCACTTATTTGCTTAACACTGAAATCAATCGCTACATTATTTAAATGTTGCTAATCTTACTCTCAAAATTTGTTATCATGGTTAGGGAAAAGAACGAAAACCATTTTTAATGTCATTAGTCAGATGAATATACAGGATATCAGTCTGAACGATGCCGGCGAATGGAAACTACTCGATAGGTGTCTGTGCAATTATTGTGTCCAGTGGTGAATGACATTGATTGTTATAGAGTGAAATCGATTGTGATTGACATGATGCATTCATCCTTTGTCTTGTTTAGATTGTGAGTTCTGAAACCATCTAGTACTTTTCATTTCCATAACAATCATTCTTTTCAAACTATGTTGTCTATAGTCAGTGTTTTTGAGAAATTATATTTGATGGAATTGTTATGTACATTGAATTGATATTATTTATCTTGTGAATTCCTTCTCTCTCTCTCTTTGTGTGTGTTATGATGTGAGGTGTGGCAACTTGAGCCAATACACACATTGCAATGCCTCAGTTGAAGTATTGAATCTTCATTGATAGATCTTCAGAAATGCATTCCTAATACCTCTGAAAATGATAATCAAACACTTCAAATATAACAGATAAAAATCGTATGTAGTAATCCTAATCAATTATAGACAAGGAAAAAATAAACTAAAAAATGATTGGTAATGAGTGTCATTTCTACTCATCGAAGAGACAGTGTATAAAATATTAGTTGTTGGTATAAGACTAATTCAGTAGAAGAAAGTAATCTTTTAATTACTCAAGGCTGTATACTAAGTTGGTATGCTTATATATATTTTTCACTTTCATAATCTAACTATTCAAAGATTCATCTTCCTACTAAAGATTTATCACCAGAGAAGATAGATCTGTTGAGAGATGTTGACAAACTACAATGGTTTAAACACTTTGAGTAATAAGCCACATTGTTTCCGATGTGTTCAGCTTCAATTGAATACAAAACGTTGTGGTAAAACGTGTTTGTAATGATTATTTATTTAATCAAGAAAATAAAGTGTTGAATTGCGTTGACTACTTCACTTTCCTAGAAATTAACACTAAACTTAGTGGATTGATAACTGAAGAAATCCAGTCACAGAATCGAAATGTCACTTTGTTTAAGTCAGTTAATCTTATTTTATCAAATTAGATGATTTGTTTCATCGTATCGAAATTTGTTGATGATCAATGGTATTTCAGAAAGAAATTCAAAAAAAATAATACAGAAAGCATATGCACAAAATGGTGTGTCATCCACTCATTCGTTTATTTAGTTTTACATTATCATTTATTATTGTTTATATCATGGTGCCTGTAATAAGAATGATAAAGAGATTCTTTTTTTTTGAGAAAATTTCTCGTGTATATACATCATCATCATCATCATCATCACCATCAGCAATATTCTGTTAATTTGTACCGGATATGAATCTTATTGAATTGAATCTAGTGTTTCAATTATGTACGAAAATACCATGCAATCTATTTTAATATGTATTTTGAATTGGATTTGCAAATAATGTGATTGGTTCACAATTTGAGGTACAAGTTGAGATAAGTTTGATTTATGTATTGGAAAAAAATTAAAGTCTGTGTGCTTGTATTCTTGATTTACATCTTAATTTTTACTGACTATTTGTAATTCGATGAGCAACTCGTGGTCTTATTATTTCGGTTGAATGTTTGTGCATACATAATTAAATGTGTTCTGACATAATTATTTGTTCAATCAAATGACCTGTGGTTATGTTGCAGTGACTTCACTTTTATGAAGTGAAGGAGATTGGTTTAACAGAAACATTTATTATTATAACCAATTGTACCAGTGATTGTTTTACTGTACTATTTGTTTAGCTGCACTAAAACACCGTTTTTCTGATTGTTGGCCTTGACCTCGCTCATTGTGCGCACGGTAGTCTCGCCTGTATACTTTGGCGGGATCTCGATATTATTTCGATACCGCCAGATCGCCCAGAAATATGTATTAATTCGTACATTCAACCTTCTTCTTGATTCTGGTTTTACGGAGGGATTTGGCCTGGTAACTGGAACGTATTTGGCCTGTAATGGTGATCATAGTCAACCGCAACTCAACACGCTACAATATCCTCAAAAATTCTTTCTGCGATCGGCTAAAATGTTCGGGCCATCTTTTTTTCCAAATGAGATAATAATGAAATAAGTTTTTCTGTTTTAGATTTGTTTACGTCGATAATTTATGAAGCTTCACCATGTGTATTCATGAAGCGTTGTGAAAAGCTTAGAATCGTATACGAAGCTAAGTACTGGAACTGTTAAACAAAAACAATACACCTGTAGGTATGTTCTGCTTGTCTATCCTTTGCAAAGATGGAGATGAATACATCAGAATCCATACATTCAACATCTGCTGGATCAAAAGAATTTGCGGCATCTGAACTGATGGTTAACATTCTCTACTGATGATGAATGCAAGATAATGGCTATTAGAAAGCTCATACATACTTTCCGAACGACTGTAATTCGACTATATGTTAGCGAGAAGTTAATTTCAATTGTGAACAACCATTGTTGAGAATTCCTTGCTGTAACAAAATTTATCTAAATGAGCAAGGCTATTATTTTATTGAAATCGTAAACTAATCTGTGTTAGACCATGACAAGTGGAGTTAAATCGTGCCAGTTTATGCTTGCGGGATCGTGGATACTCACTGCTGAGGATTCCTATGAAATTAAGTAACAATCGTCCAGTTCTTTCAGGTTTTCAATGCTGAACTTAATCAAATTGTTACATGATTCCAATTACATTCAACAATCTCCACAACCCTATACTGACAAGGCTATGATTATCGCATTGATTATTACTATCATACAATTGTTTATTCTAGTATTTTTTTTCCTTAGTAAACGTTCAACTATAACACATGTTATTGTATTTATTATCGAGATATGATAAGCACAATTTCGACTTTGTATTGATCAATCTTTACTTTTTAATTCTTCATATGATGTTGTGAAGATAATTTTAACCTTGTAACATTGTTATCATTCTGTTTCTCTGCATAAAACTTGACAAATTAAATAAAAACGAAGTAGGCGAAATTAACAAGGCAGTAAATGGTGTCATGTGTTATTATTATTCTAGTCTGCACCAATCAATTGAATACGATTAAAAAGTTCATTAATTATGCTAAAATCAAAAGTACTGGTTTCAACATTCAAATAGGAATTGCAATTATTCTCTATCTAAGTATAGTTTAAGTTTAGTAGATGGAAACCTAAAAATAAGGATTCATCACATGATTAAATCTCTGTTTTGTTTACTTTTATCTTGCATATTTTGTTCCGTTACATCAATTTAATTCCATTTAAAAAAAAACTTTTTAATGATGAGCACTCATCGGACTGTGTGAAATAACAGAACTTTCATGTTTAATATTAATGCTTTCTAGAGATTTTTAAAGTATCAGTTAGGTTATGAAAGTTTACTGCTATAATCAAGAAAATGGCTGAAACTCTCCAGAAATGGGAACGTAGCTCTTTTAGCTCTAATAACAATACCACTATCGATGAGTCGGTATCCAGAAGTCTGTGTTTTTAAGCCCATTTAATTTTCTAGTGTAGCATGGTCGTTATCTTGTTCATCAGCTGGTATTTTCATTTAGTCAAATCTACTAATCGTAGCTTCCTATATTCGCTTCAAGAGTCTTATTTTAACAATGCCGATTACCAAATATACCTCTGATTTTAATATAGGTATTTTGTGGTGTTTGAAATTGGTTTTTGTCCCGAGCTAATACAAGCTGAGAAATTTTTTAAAATTAGGCACCAATAAAAAGCGTTTTGTCCCAGTTTCGCAACACTCAGAAGTGCTTACTCGATCTAGTGAAGTTTATCGTGACATATGGTCATTAGCATAATTAAATGCAAACATAGAAATAGTCCTATTTGGGGTGTCTAAAGAAAATCAAACTGTATCATAAATAACAATGAACTGGTTTTCAGACAAATACTGGTTAACCTTGGGAGAAAACGAAAAAAAGTCTTCAGACAGCCAATCAATTTTAAGTATTCATTGTTGGCCAATAAAATGAAGGGCTTAGCTACTGAGTGACTGGAATAGGGTAGAGGTAGCTTGGTTTGCAGTTTGAATGTACTTGTATAAATACTTTTGTACAGCAGTGTGAAATATCCAACTTAATCACCAATATCTTTACTGAATATCGAGTCAGATTAAATTATCTTGTTCACTATTATTCTTACTAATTAAAACGTTTTTACCATTTCATTTCGCTAATAATCAATGCTCAATATCTAATGACAATCATCACAATAGCAACAGTATTATTATTTAAAAATCCAACTCGAAGATCAACATGAATATATTGAATAGTGTATTAACAAAATGTCATTTGTTTATATCTCTGTTTGTTAGTCTATTTATAATTGTTCTAATTGGTTTCCGTTGATTTGAAATGAATGGCAATAATAATAATAATGACCATTATTATTGTTATGGTTAAAAGTGAAAAAAAAAACTCATTGATCTCATTTAATTCAGTTAGATTATTGATTGTTAAGTGAATCGATTGACTGTCAGGTTTGCAAATCGATTCACAACAGGTGAGTATGTCAAAATGAAAAATCAAATATACAAGAAAAAAATATATATTAAATAACAGCAAATAAGTCATATGAAAAAAGGAATGTGTAAATATATAAAAATTCAAAGGAAGTAGTTCGAATTTTTAGCTTATTTCCAAAAATGTCCAATATTCCATTGTTTAAAAAATGTAGTTGTTTCCGAACGGAAATGTTCAGAATTCTACTGTATTTCTTTCACAGTAATCACGAATAATTCGAAAATACTGATATATTTTAATGGATGAAATTCATTCATTGTTAGACTTGGTGGTCTAACTGGAATCTTGTTTGTATTCACGATTATGTTACAGTTGACAAATTTCAAGCTATCACATTCTCTTCCTACTTTTCAAATGATTTTGCAAGAGATGCTTTTTTTTTCATCGAAAATTACTTTTAAAATACCAACAGCAAAATATATTATCACACCTTTTACATCCCATATATAAGGTGTATGAATTGACTCAAACAAATTTGAAATTTATTAAAATGACGAAAAATAATTAATTGGTAATTCTGTTATTTAACGAAGGCACTACATCTCAATACTTGATCGTATTGATCATAAAAAGTTTTTGACTGTTACAGATACTATGAGTGGAATTAAAGCCAACTGATAGTGATTTACAATGAAATCCATGATATTATTAAAAGCTGTCTTTATTGGAGTTAATCTCAGTCCAAAAAGACATTCGACTAAACGGAGCCCAATTTCCGTTCAGTTGGCTAGTTATTGATAAAACAAGTAGTCAGTAGTTTAAATCTATTCACAAGTATAATCGAAAATGTTTGTTGAGTTATCTATGAACTGAGTCGTTTTATCAATTATGTTTGGTAAGTGGACAGTGGAAAATTAAACTCTGATAATTAGTCAGCATGTTTTATTGAAGCTCCGAAAGACATAATATTGGTGATGATCCGAAAACACCGATGACGCCGAATATCTATTTATTCATATATATATATATATATATATATATATATATATATATATATATACAAATGTATATCGTTAGTTGGAAGCTGAATTTCTCAGTCCTGATAGTTTCGGAGATATATTCGAATTTCATCCTACGTAAGATACTCTAAGCATCGAAACCTCTTACAACAGACATAACGTATATGGTATATAAGTATGATTACTGAATCGTTTCGGTCACTTATCATTCATTGTCATAAAGAGGCCAGTTTGAATTCTTTCATTGTTTCTCTTTATTGCTAATCAACCTATCTTTATACAAATATTAGTTAAGGTAGATTTTATATTTTTTCATATAGGTCCAGAAAAAAATAATTAGCAATTATACACAACCACTCAGTAAGCAATAAATTTACTTTGTTTAACTATATAATAAAAACAAATCGATATCCGTAATTACTCTTGCATTCCTTATTTCCTTACATTGTAAATGTATCATGGTAATTTCAATGAAATATCTTTTATACATTTTAATTCATTGCAAAATGTTTCAGTTAAAAAAACAAAACAATGAAAGCAGAATAAATTGATTTCTACCGCTTGCGAAATGAAAATTGATAAGAAAAGTATAAACAAAATAGATTTTTTGGACTAGATGGATTTTTACAAATCGTTGTCAAAATTATTTCATGAGCTTTACTTTCGTGTTTTTGTTGATTAACTGGTACAATAAACTACTGTTGTCAAAACAATAATTCTTTCGATCTTAACACAAAAGGTCAGAAATCATTATGTGATGCAATGGTTTTAAGATTCAATTTCATGACAGATGAACAATATTAAATTTAAGAGGAACATAACTCAGTACTCTTCATTTTTCAGTCTATGTTCAGATGGTAGTTTTTGCGGTGTAAGTTGGATTCTCAAGAGTAAATAATGATGAATGCTATACTTTTACTTGGTGTCGTTATCAGACGTGTATACATTCATTCACATATTGTGATTCCGAATACACTGGATGTTTCCAAATTACAACATTATACAGATTCATACGTCATGTAGACACGCATCTGAATTTGTGGTCGTTCTGTGTTAAATCACGTGAGCAAAACAAAGTTTACAACACATCATGTAACGTTATATTGCGTGTGTGTGTTACATTCAGTTATTCCACATACACCAGTGTAGTTTCTCAGTTCGACATCCGTCTACACAACAACACGTGACAGGACTCGCTAGGATTCTGTGTGTGCTCATAGAGGAGTGATTCTCACTGTGTAGGTGTGTCGACGGTGTATGTTAGTATACACTACCTATATAGATAACTTACCTGGTCTCTTTTATATAACACACATTTTGTTTTCTACATAGTACCTCATCTCAACTCATTGTTCTTATCTCTATATCCTATAACAATCGTGTGTGTATACACATCTACCTCTCTCTCGTCTTATCGATCCATACTTATTATTAGCTTCTCTCACATAAACGTATAGTCATGTACATAACGTGTCGGACTACTGGTCGGAATCCTCTAACACTTACTCAGTCTCTCTGTGCTGGCAGTTGAACGGATGTGTAGTACTTGTAACATATAGATCCTAGGTACATACATATATCTACCGATGGAGGCGGGAGGATGTGAGGGTGACCTTCTTTACACTTGGATGTATAATCTCTGGATAGTCCTACGAGGAGGATACACTCTATTACATGAGTGACCAAGTGTATGTATCTCTTCAAGACGGTGCTTTTCAGCGGAACTATTGTGTGCTCTGTGTTGGCCAGCAGTTGTTAGTGATCGTGTACATGTGCATAGGCAAGGAGTGTGTTGGGGTAAGATACTGACCAAGGAGTGTGTGATATGGGGACCAGTGATGTGCATCAACCTGAAAGTCTGGTGTTATAGGTATGTGGCGTACAGGGACAATTGAGGTGTATGTGACGAGTATAGCTGTGGTGTGAGTGTTGTGTAGAAACATCCTGCTATGTGCCACATAGTATCTCACATTCTTGTTATAACTTCTCTCTTATCATACACACGTGATATACATTATATTCATCATATTGCGGATAGAAATCAATTTATCTGCTTTCATTGTTTTGTGTTTTTTTTAAAACTGAACATTTTTGCAAGATTAAAATGTATAAAAGATATTTCATTGAAAATTACCATGATACATTTACATGTAAGGAAATAAGGAATGGCAGAGTAATTACGGAATTATCGATTTGTTTTTAGTATATATTTCCCACATTATGCATATAGTAACTTACAGTTGTCTGCTACTTGTGATGTGTCGTCATTGTGTTATTGACTCTCGACATATACCTATTGTTCTAGTCTCATTAGTGATATAATAATATGACTAAACTACATCTGACACTTCCACTCTGCAGTTATTGTATGTACACATGCTCTCATATACATGGTTATTGGTATCAATTATGCACGTCTGGCATGTGGTAGGGAAACAATTGGTCAAACATGTGAAGGTTAACATAAATGGGTGTGATCTCTTTATTGACATGACATGTTTCATGTCGCTCACGTCTGGGTGCTGTAGTTTCACTCTTGTCTTCGATAAATACAATAAACTTCATTCATTCCTCAGAATTGATGGTCATTCTCGTTGTAAGTCTATGGTATTGAAACAGTCTACAGTTAAAGTGACTAGAGTAAGAGAATAATACTTATTCTCTGACCTCAGGTCTCTTGACTAATGTTCGAATTTCATCGTGTGTCATCACTGAACATACAGTCGTCGATCCTTGGATTACATATTGCTCTCTTCTCTATACCTCAGTCACGCATACAATTACATAAGCTACTTTGTGGATATCATCTTTAATATATATATACATACTTATTAGGATCACTATGAGTATATATAAGTATACATTTACATATGAATCATGATATTATATAGAGTGTCTATAGCTTTTGCACTCATGTCGAGGTGTACATCGCGTAGTCAACGTGGCGTACTCTCCTGGATATCTGTAATGTGTCACGGGGGGGTTGGGGGAGTGGCATTCTACCTGCACATACCTTCAATACATTAAAGTGTGTCTTCTATACGTGTGTGGTGTGTACGCATCGATGTATGCTCGGCGCTCATCTCTCGTCGATCATGTGCATTATCTAGAGTGATTTGTCTCTGTCTCTCGCACTTTGTGTCTCAATAATCCCACTGCACACGTACATATTATGTATCAATATCGCCATCTTTGCTGCGTCCGATACACGTTCTACACAGAAAGCAGTTGCACCACTGTTGGTATACTAAATGGTGTGTGTGAGCGAGGGGCCGGGTTTAACACACATTAGTCGTCGTGCCACATACTTGTGTTTCTGCATACTCAAGCCAATCCGATCCAAGACATTGGGGCTCTTCGGGTATATATCTGTCTCAGATTGTGTGTACGATATTTTGACTAGCGTGTGTGCTATATATACGCGTTCCCATATATTAGCCTGTGTTCTCTTTCATCATAACTATATTCTATCAGTGCAGGCTCATCTGGCATACAGCGGGCACTATGTATAGGTGCTTTAATGAGCGTCAAATAATACCACTATGCTTTCATAGGTATCTACAGTGATAACAGATCTCAATCTAAATCCACATAATATATTTCAGTGTTGGCTCGTGAATAACTATACACAGGTACTTGTATGTTAGCCGGGAAAGTTGCTCGCCGCTCGGATACAGGCGATATCATGATAATTCTCAATTAAATTAGATAAAATATCGTCGCGTGACCTATCTTACATATATACACATTTGTGTTGCTAAATGTTGTGTGAGTATCAATTCTCGAGATGCAGCCTATATTTCACGTTTATACAAATTTGCTCGTCGGTCTAAGTCGTTCAATTGTGTCACTATTTATGGCTAGTTCCAGCGTGGTACATGTTAGTGATTAATACATCATTGTAGTATCTATCAGAATGCAAAACACAATATGTGTCAGCATCATAATGCCCAAATTATCACTTGTGTCTACCCGTAGCTGTAGAGACATGTACGTTACTTAGCATATACAATCTTTGTCACACATATCTGTACACCAACAGATATAATGCATTGAATTACATAAGATACCATGTGTAATTATACCAGTTAGTACACACCTAAGTTCTAATCAATGATATGAATATTCTCATACCATATATTAAATATATATCAGTATTATTTATCGATAATAGATTACGTGATTATCTGTGTAAGTAATACTCTAGTTAACTGTATATTATCTAATGGAAGGACGCCATTACGTACGGGATCCGTTGTATAAACACTCTACACAACAGTAACTCTGTTAAAGTTATCATATTTTCGGAAATCTGTGGCTCGGACATCAATTGTCACATTTATTGGTAAACAAATAAGACTAAACCACAATAGCGCAACACATACTAAAAAAAATCCATCATTGCAATTTATTAATATATTTAACACATTCCATTTATTATTACATATGAATTATTTGCTGTTACTTTAATATATATTTGTTTTCCGTTGTAATATTTTGATTTGTTTCATGTTTGACATACTC